>VWPW01020045.1:0-29167 GCA_013389825.1 Crypturellus undulatus
TAATTAAGAATAGATGCCAGTGTAAGACGGTAGAGCTGGGTAACTCAGCCATCATTCACGATGAAAAAGAGTTCTCTGTCAATAATGAGCTGTACCGCAACCTGCCAAATGTGACCAAAAAAATATTCTGAAGACATTAAGCAAAAACATTTAAGTTATCGTAGAAACTTCAGTGGCCACAGGACACAGAGGAGCGGTTAACTTTGGAGATACAGCAGGCAAAAGGAGGCAAAATCTTCACAGGAGAAAAAAAAATTATCAAGTGTAAACAATGCAAATAATGCTGAAAGCAGATTTAAGGAAAAAAGTGTCTGATTTAAAGCTGCGTATAAGCTGGCCCCAAGTCTTGCTCCGCCTCAATTCAGCAACACAAGCAAACAAAAGCGAAAGAAGTTCTGGTCGCACTAAACAGTACGTTTCTGAGCCAGTCGCTGAAGAGTCGGTCAAACGCCTTTTAAAGCTGGGCTATTTGAATATATGATAAGAAGTTTTCTTTGCTTTCCAATTGGTTCAGTTATTTGAAATACCCAATTTCCCCTGCCCTGTTACTGCCCAGTACTCTGAAGCCTTGTGGGCTTCTGCCACCTGCTTCAAGATACTTCAATACGCAATTTCACTTGAAAGGCTAAAAATGGGGGAAAAAAAGTCTTCAAAACAGAGAATATAAGGCAATACCATTTACCTATATCTAAGTCCTTGTTTCTGTAGCTAGCTTCCACAGGCAAAAGTCAGAAGGCAGAGGAAGAGTTTAAAGCTCCCCTTAATTCTAAGTGGTTTTAAAGTGGCAGGAGATTTAAGGTAGACAAGATGTTACACTGGAACCTGAGTCAGGCAGCTCTGCTCCTAACTTGGTTCTGGAATGCGCTGTTTACCCTGACATCACATAAATATATATTTGATTTCTCAAGGGAAAGAAAGAAAAGAGCAGCCCCATAAGCCTCGTTATTCTACGGAGCAAAAGGAAAAAGGGGTTCCTGGGCAAGGCACGGGTGTACTCCAGTACAGCAGAGGAAGTGCAATAGAAGAAATAACTTCATATTTACTAAAATTCATTTACTACAATTGCCATCAACAGGGCTGCCAGGCTATTAAGAACTTCCCTAGAGTAAGAAGCACAAACTTCTACGCGCACATACAGATTAAAAAATTAAACTAAAAATGAATTTAATAATACTGCTTTGGAGAACATTTACCATTCTGGAGGAGGTTTTTTTCTTTTCCAAACTTCCTCATTAAGATTTTGCAAATTATAATGCAGCTTGACAATACACCACATGGCGTCTAAGCACCCTTCCAGATTTGTACACTCTTAATTCTAAAGGCTGTATGGCAAATTCTCATCTGCATGGAGATAACAAAATGTTCCCCTTCTCAAGACAGGCCAATTCAAGGTGGAGTTTCCCATCATGTCCAAGAGGAGCCTGTTGGGCAGCAGGTCTGCAGCTCTCACACCCTCTCACTACCCTTGTTGTGACACCGGGAAACAAAACTCGAGATACTCATCTGCACCCCCCCCTGGGGAAGAAACATGGAAAATATTTTGACTGGAAGGAAAAATGAGAAACCCAGAAGTAGGACTGGGTAACTCCACTATACAAGACCAGCCGGATACAACTAGCAGTATCACAATAAGCCTGCGCTTGGTTGACCTGTGATAATACCAGCTGCTTCCCCTTCCAGTTCTGCAGAACCAAGTCAGCCCTCGCATTTCACCCACGTTTCCCGGGCCGCGGAGTCCAGCCCTCCATGTTTCCCCTTCAGAACCTCCAGTGACTTCTAGAGCTTCACAGACTGCTACCAGGACCCTAAGTACCTCAAGTGGCACAAGCTGCCCTCCTCCTGGCTCTGCAGCCCAAAAACACAGCCTGCTAAAACTGGCTCTTTGATCCTCAGCTCAGTCCTTGTTCCTTACCTCAGGAGGAGCTGAGCAGCAACTAAAATACCCATAGAAAAGGTCTTAGCTGTCCCTTACCAGCAGAGCAAATGCAGGAAAATAAACATGTTGGGCCAGAAATAGCATTGTTCAATTCTGGAGCAAAAGAACAAATCTTGGGTTGCACCCTGGAGCCACGAACAGCCCGCAGCAGCCAGGAACCTTTTCCTCTGTAGCACACTCAGACTACCAACAGCTACATGGCCGTAGCTAAAGATGCAAGAGGCTGATTTCTGTCTTGAAAGGAGCCGGAGCCCGAGGCCATCGCACCTACAGCCTGAAGAAAGTGGCAGCTCACGGGCCTGCTGGTTTGCAGCACTGTTACCCCTCACATGCCACCGTACAGCTGCAGAATGGCCTTGGGACTTCTGGACACGGCCTGTCACCTCATCCATGGATTTCTTTTTAATTATTTTTTGAAGAAACCGTTACTGCCTGCGGGAATAATGATCCCTGTGCTGCAGAAGGGTGCTAGCCACACACAGTTAAAAAGCAACAGGCATCGGATCCATCTGTCCCAAAGGTCTCCATCACGAGCAAGAAACCATTCTGAACAAAGGACTGGGCTCCCTCCTGCAACGGGACAACCTAAGTGTGCGCTCAGGGCTCACTGAGACACCACATACCCACAGAGCCCTGCCAGAGCCAAAATGGGAAGCCAGGGCAGCTTGTGCTGAACGCAAGATCCTCATCGTGTCACCAGGGACCTGTGTCCCGAGATGCGCCCTGCGCACAGCCCCACACGCAACGCTGGAAACCAGCCCAAGCAAAACAGCCTTTTATGGCTGACATTCAGCTGATTCTCAGCACTTTGAGATGAGCAGCAGTCCTAAGGATTTCTTAAAGAAAAAAAAAAAAAAAAAACAGTACAGAGGAACCAAATAGAAAAAAAAAAACACTTCACACACACAAAAATGCATACAAGTGTGATAAAGCACAGAGGAGCTACAATGCTAGCAAAGGACAAGGTAAGGAGAGGAGCTTGTCACCAATCCATTTGAACAAGGGTAAGAGGATAGTTTTCAGGGCTTGGGGCCGAGTTCTCTTCCTCCATATATTCAGCAAAAATAAAGGCAGAACACAAGTAGATCCAATTTACCACACAACACCTGCAATCAGTGAAAAACCCCACATAAATAAAACCCCACACTGAAAAACCCACTGTTCAACTTTTACATTGAAAAGTATATTTCTTGATTGTTTAAAGTCATTTTTAGCTTTGCACAACTGCAATCACCAAACATTGTCTCCCTGTCAGCATTTGAGGGGCTAACATACTGTTGCCAACAATTAGCACAAATCTGGCTGACATTGTTTTCTCTAAAAATAAAGCATGCATGTTAAATAGCTGGAGAACAAACATGAAAACAAGATTTTAGGATAACATTTTTCTTTCCCAAGGAAACAGGGGGCCTGCAGGAAGCCCAGGTGGGTCCTGGATCTGCTGAACTGCCACATCACCCTCCCTGCTGCTGGAGAAGCACCACCGAGACAAATCAGAACTTCTGGACACTTAGGATTGAGAAAATGCCTCTTTTCTTTCACCCCATTTCTTTTCAGGCAGAAGGAAGACATTAACACCAGTGTCTTGGCCAACTTCCATCTGGGAAAATTCCAGAGTTCTCTTTGCCTGCTGTGGTCGGAGCACAGGCGCTATGACAAGAGAACAACGTGCAAGAGAAGAGACTCTGAAGTCCATTTCTCTCAGAAAGCTGATTTTCTGTAGCCTGAACCATCAAGTAAACCTTGAAAAAGAAGCAGGGTCCCAAGTTGCTTGGCTTTGCAACCGAACAATACTCCAAATTAAGAGCATTTGTCAAATACTCCACATGCTAGAATCATTTGACTGTGTTCACCACCCATCTTCAAACCTCAGGACTGAGCTGTTAACTCATGGCAGGCCACATCCCAGCTGTGCTTGTCCTACAAAAATGGTTACATATGATTCTTAAGGGAAGCAGAAGCATTCCTTTAATTCTTCTAAAGAAACAGTATTACTAAAAGACAGACTAAAACCTGTAAAGTGAGAGCTTTACTTACTTTTTAAATTATTATTTACAAAGCTACAATTCTACACCAACACTGAACCATGATGTTCACTGAACTTGACCTGGCTATGGGAGCTGTAGTGAGTCTAAACCTGATACAGGTGATGGTCCTCCTCTGGAAACATCTTTCCCAGGATAAGCATCAAAACCAGAAGTACTATGAATAAAGTACAGAGACAGCAAACTGCATATTAGAAGTACTAGCCTCAAATTCACATGAACAAACCACTAACTGCAAAACACTGATCTCCTCCCCCTCCTCTGGCAAGCCACAAACTGGTCTCAGATGAGCCCCACACTGATAAGTCTGATTTACAAAACAACCTCTCTGGGAGGAACTCAGCTTCCTAAACATTTAGTCTGATTTCTTAGTATCTACAGAAAAGAGCTTAGATCTTCAGCCATTTCATGATCCAGTGTTTGCTCAACTACATTCAGCACCAGCGCTTACGAGAAGCAGACACGTACTCTACTGCAGTCCTGAAGGCAACACTTCCCCTTTCTAGGGCTTGCCCAAGACAGAGGGGATCTGAAAGGCGGCTTTGCTTTGCAGATGGAAAGGGCCTTGGCCTAACTCTGAACCCTCTCCCTTACACCAAGAACTATTTCATTACAGAACTAATACTGGAAACTCTTCACCACATACTGTAAGTTACCATTTTCTACTCAGTGGATAGGAAGCCTGTAACAACTTATTTTATATCCTGTTCTCATATCTGAAGGCTATGATTCTCTAGAGCAAATGAATCAGGCAGATTGCATTTTATGTTCTTCCTCCAGGTTTGGCTCCTCTTTGCATCTTTATTGATCCACACTTGGCAATCCATTAGCAAAAGATTTTGCAAATCTGCTGGTTTTATAGTTCCCAGAGAAAGCCAAGACCAATTTAGGGGCACTGCCAGGTTCACGTTTGAGAGCTCTATTCACTGCACAATAAATCATCACTTCTCAGAAGATGCAACTTATAAATTGCATTCCACTGTTCACCTGCATATGTCTGTACAGTATTCAGTGCCCCTGCAAAAGATTTTTAGATGACCAACAGAGAGAATGGGACAGAGTGAATGGGCAAGAAGGCACTATATATTTCTAGCCACAAAAAATCCAGAAGGAAAATCCAGATTGATGCAAAAACAACTGTAGAAAGACATAAAGAGCGAAAGGAAGGTGACAATGTTTAATGAGCAATTCTAAGTTTTCAGACAAATTATTCTTTGCCTGCATTCCGCAAGGTCATGTCTCCAATATACCTCCCTCAGCTTCCCATTTCCTCTCTACACAGTGAAGCCTGAGTAGTAAAGAAAATCAGTGCAATTTCAATGCATCTTCTTTATGATTGATGATCTTTTGATCGATGCCCCCTTTTAACTCCTCCTCTTGTATTCCTTTCTCCTGTACATGCGTGGCAGCAACTTAAAATACAAACCAAACTAGAGCATCTGTCCTTCCCACTAAATATCACTTTAGATCCTGCATACATAGCTAGACTTGCTGATTCAACCAAAGCCGGATTTCCTAAAACTTGAAATTGCAGAGGAAAAGGATTGTTAGGAGACAGGTATACATTCTTTACTTGCACATAAGCAGAAGTATTAGCTATTCCAAGGGGTTTATGTACTGCCTGCATGTGCACACTGCAATTCTGTTGTGTCAAGTCTCCAGCTGACTTTTGCACTGTATACACATTATGCCCCCTCAAACAATGGCCCTCATTCTCTCCGCCTGTTCCAAGCGGCTATTAGTACACTGTGTGTCCTATTGAACTAAGCTGACACGAATGCCAGCCTGGTGTAACGTTACCCACGCGGAGCCCTCCAACAATGCCAGGCTCGCGGCTCCGTTCAAGCCCATTAACTCGCTTGAGCCCGCGCGGGCCCACGCGGCGCCAGTCCCGCAGGGTCCCAGAGCGGCCCCTTCCACGTGCGCAGCCCTGCGAGGAAGGGAGGTGGCGAAACGGGTTTAGCAGCGAGCAGAGCACGGCGTGCACGGGCTGCCGGCTGCTGCTCTCCTCTTGTGTGAGCCCTCATGGCGGGGAAAGGCAAGAGGCAGGAATGGGGGAAAAGCAGGAAGCTCTTCCATTAAATGCCACTAATAAAACATNTGCCGGCTGTTGCTATCCTCTTGCGTGAGCCCTCATGGGGCAGGGGTAAAGGCAAGAGGCAGGAATGGGGGAAAAGCAGGAAGCTCTTCCATTAAACGCCACTAATAAAACATTAAACCAAAAGGGAAAATATTCAGGAACAGACACTAAAGCCTCTCTCGAGCATTTTGACTTGCCCACAGTCCGGTGGCAGTGATCTACATCAGTCCTCAAGAAGGGAAGTTCTGTTTTGCTTTTAACTAAAGAGCAGAACTATTAAGCTGAGGACAGCCCAATGCAATTCCCATGTGCATACGCAGCCACTTAATATCTGAGACCTAACTGCCTATTCCAAAGAGTGACACACTGCAACTTTAAAAATGCAATCTCAGACTTCAGGTTCGATTCCCTTCCAGCTGGTGCAACAGAAACACGAACACCAAAACCTGACATCTCCTGGCAGCCGAGGCGCAGCAGCGCAGTCCTGATGCTCACGTGTCTCCCCTGCCGCCTGTCCTGGACTGCTCCCGTTCACATTTCTGCAGCCCCAGCGGAGGCAAACAGGTCACACAGCCACAGGGTTAGCACGAACGCAGCTCCAAACACACTGAAGCCACCACGCTGAGTAAGGCACATCTCGAGGTCCAGTGGCAGGAGGGTCCAAGCCAACACCAACACCAGTACCAGGGCGGCCCAGCACGTGAAGGTGCCCCCAGCCCTCATGACAGCTGGGCTCCGGCCTCCCAGCTGGAGGGAGGCACACAGCCCACACGGGACACCCTGGCATGCACATGGCAAAGGGCTCAGCACCGGTATTTAGGTGGGGAAACCGCAAACACAGCTCAGTCCTTTTCCAGTCCTCAGAGCAAACGTATCGGGGTGGAAAGCAAGCAGAGCTACCGGGTGACGGCTGGCCCGTGCCAGCTGGCTCCAGAGAGGAGCTGGAGCCGTGTCACCAGCTAGAGCCGTGTCACGAGCGGTAACGTGACCGGGAAAGCTCCACACCCCGCACCCAGCGTCCCCACCCAGGCAAGGACAGAAAGGAAACAGAAAGAGACAGACAGAAAATGGCAAAACACACACAGAGATCCCTCCGCAGCAGCCGAGCCAGGAAGGAAAGGCAGGAATCGATCCCTTGTGTCCAAAGAGGCTTATAACTCACAGTGGCCATCCAACCTCTCCTGGCAAGGGGGATAAATCTGCACTTGGGAGGAAATCGAGTTCTCTCTGCTATAGATCCGATATAGATCTATATTGCATCTAGATCGCATTGCATAATGAGGTGCTTCTTTGCCTGCACCACCACAAACACAAGCCACGTGCATTTAGGGGTAAAAAAGAGTATATACAGTTTTCTTTGAAAATACATCACCCATTCCACCTCCCCCTCACTTCAAGCAGTGAAAACAGCTTCTGTCCAACCATCACGTGAGATTTAAGTAGAAATGACAAGAAAGGCATCTTTGTGTAACCCTGCCTGCAATTTCCCCCATCTATGATACACAGGGAAAGCAAAGAGAGATGAATTTGATAACACAGAGAAGGAAGCAAACAAACCAGTAACAATATATCACACACACGCAACACCCGCTCTGACCCATGTATCAAGAGTCACTGCTGAGATATCTATAGCCAGGCATTCAGTTGCCTCTTGCTGGGTCTTTATTAGAAAGGTGTCAACAAAACAATCAGAATAAAGCCACAAGGGAACCTTCTTCCCTGCCGCTCCTCTACCATGGCAGGATTCACTTTCTTTATGCAGGGATCTAGCACTCTTGCAGTAGCCACCGACAAGGCACCAGCCCAGACTCTGGTTTGATACTGTCAGGTGAATACTATAGCAAATGCAAATAACAATAAATAAATAAGCACACACCAACAGCTATCACCACCACCGCACATACACAAGCATCTCAAAAGGATGCAGAGCAACATTTAATCTGCCAAACACCACTCCAGCATCCCCATGCATAATTCTGCTGGTTATTTCAGCTACACCCAAGCAATGCAGACCGTGACTTCTCTTAATAGAGCCTCTCACGTGGTTACTTGCACTGGAAGCTACCCATTTCACAACATCTAAGACTTGTGGTAGCACCGTCTCCCTTAAGCACAGATACTTATGTCATGGGTAGTATGGTCCCCCAGGCTGAGCTCAGCAATGCAAGTCTTGCTATACACTGTTTAAAAGCTTTTCAGGACTCTTTATCATGTCCTGAGAGATGATCAGCAGTGATGAAACGATCCATGGGGAAGGGGAGCACCTGGAAGGCCTTTCCTGCTCCTCTAGGGTACAAGAGGCCAGAAGCTGCCCTCAGCAGCCCAGACTTGTTTACAGCTCCCTGCTGTAAACTTTGGAAATATTTTTGAGATTTAGTGATTCCAAACATGAGGCAACAAGTAACGACACAAGGATGACAAGCTGTGTTTGTGGAAGGGACTGGGAAAGAAAACAACCCACAGAGAAGCACACAGAAGCATCCAAGTGAACAGTCTGTAGGTGCTAGTGGGTGTCAGCTTTTTAATCTTCCCCCTCACAGAAGAATAAAAAAATCAAATCTAAATCTGGCCACGAAAAGCTTTAAAGACAGTGGATCCCCTGGAGAGAAATGTAGACACGTCTCCAGCTATCAGTTATGAAACCATGCCCACAAGGTCAAACATTGGTCATCAAAGCAATTCCCTCCTCCAAAGTGCTCCAGCATCCCCACAAGCCACATTTCACACCCGGTCCGGAGGTCTGGGCTAGGGGACCCCTGCTACACTGCGCAGCGTTGCGGGTGCCCAGCAGACCCCCAGCGCTGTTGAGATGCAGAGATCCCGGCACGGAGCACAGGAACCCACACGCTGCTCCTCGCGTGCCGGGGTAGTCACTTCGAGCAGCCATGGGCTGGTAATACTGCTGCCTACACCCTCCAACTGATCAGCCCCAGGGATGCGGAGGGGATTTTGTAACCGAAATCCTGAGAACAAAGAAAAAGGTGAGGGAGGAGACAACAGGAACGGCTGAATCATGTTTGGCAGGCAAAGACGCTTTTTACTTGTACAGTAACAAAACAAATCCAAAGAAAACAACCACACAGCTACTTGAACAGGTGGAGAGAAGACCCTTTCAACAGTGGCAGCTGAGAGAGAGATTTGAGTGAGAATAAGCACATTTTTAAGGAGTGAAAAGCTCTACCCTCCATAGCTATTTGTAGCTAGTAGAATACACTGGATTTCTTGCCTTTATCACTGCAAACAAGAGCTTATTTGTGATGTAAAGCTGCAAGTTACACGGCCAGTACCAGTGTCTGTTCCTTTATACTTCATCTCCCAACTTTATCATAAACAAACACACAGCTTACGGTTGCCTATAAATTTCATCCTCAAACTCCTCAGAACAAAACACCATGTACTTTAATCTTAATGTACTTCCTATCAGAAAGATCCTGCATGTAGGGTTTACAATCAATAAGCAGCAGAATTACCGAGATAAGTTATCCTTGTTTTACAGAAGAAACTGAGACAGATTAAATAACTTATCTGGGGGACGAGGGGGAGGGAAGTGCCATGTCCCAGTTCTCAACTCTGATTTTTCCAGCCCCCTAAGCTGTGCTGTAACTACTCTATAGGGTCTCTTGAGCAGCTACTGTGGGGCTTGAAAGAGTATTCGTGTAATGAAACTTGATACTCCACGTTAATAAAGGCTGCCCACTGATGGCCAATAATCAAGACACAGAAAAGCCTCACAAGCCTTTTACAGCTCAGAGAACTTCAATCCACCGCTTGCATACCTGTAATTATTTTCACAGTATGCTTTACACAAATCTGGAACACTTCAACAGATGCTACTACACTGCAATCAGAAGTTGGTCCCAAAAGACTAAAGGAACAAACAGGAGTTACCAGAAATACCAAACAGCTCTGAATATTTTAAGTACCAGGAAGAAGAACACATATGCTCATGCATGTATGTGCTTACACAAACACGTATAGCACGTATATGATGCAAAACAAGAAACTCCTTCAGCTACCAAGAAAGTTGGGCAATGCCAGGCAGAGGTAGGTGGAAGGAATCGCCTCCCTCCTAATGTATAAATTATCAGCCTAAGATTATATGGATTAGAAAAATATAGAATTAAAAACAAACAAACAAACAAACAAAAACACTTCTTGGCAAATCTCTTTTCATCTACAGATAACACCAGGAGACTGCTATAAGCTTGACAACGCATTGTGTCACAGGCCCTTAAGAAGGTTACATTTATAAAAACCTCTACCCCTCATCAAGAGAGAAAACACTTAAGCAGTTTAAATTCAGCGTAGCAAGAATCTTGCATACAGATTAACTAATTTATTTGCTATGATGTTGCAAGATACTGTTTTATTAGCTTAATTTGTCTTTAGCAGCATTGGAGACCAAGGTAACTACAGCTGAGTTGCTGGTGCTGATATATAGAAAAAATGATTGTGAAAGTATCTTGTTATTCTTGCACTTGAAGACTGTTTTTTGTTTGTTTTTTAAAAAAAAGAAAGGAAAAACTTGCTTATTTGAAGCGAATGAAGCTTTACAAATCTAGCTGGCTGCTGGCAGATCTTTTAGACCATTTCTCCACTTCAAAGAAGGTTCATATCAGAGATTCCACAAGTCCACAGCATGCTAAATTGACACAAAACCCAGACAGAGCTTACATTTAACTCACCAGCAAAATTTAGCTATCTGAATAATCAATATTTTTCAAATTAAGATTTCACTTAGCTGTCTAGGTGTACAATACTGAATCCATTACCATTTGTTAATTTTCAGCATACTAGAGCAGTTAAGATCAAAAACAGAAAGACAACACAGAAATGGGGTACCAGTGAAGATGGAGAGTTTTGACACCTACTTCAATGGGGCAGGATTTCACCCTTGGCCACTCCATGCTGCTTCAGTTTATTTTTCCTTCTCTACCCCAGCTCTCTCATCTTCTATATCTCTTATGAAATACCCTACAGCTCCAGTGAGTTCCCAGCTCTTAAATAATGTGTTCTCAAGCTATACAGCAGAGAAGGCCAATACAAATGAAATCTGTGTTAGAGCTTATGCAGAGCTGGGACCACTTTAAACAGTCCTGACAGATTAACAGAAAATAACTTTAAAAAAAAAAAAATCCCCCACACTACAATAAAAGCAAGCCCCCATATTGTTTCCCTAAAAAGCTTTGGGAGATAAGATATGAAATAAAGATAAATGAAACAAGATTTGAATATGATAAAAATACAAAACAGCCAATCATAATCTGTTGCACAAAACCTCTCATTTGGATATTCTGCTTGCTGCTTCCAGTAAGCACCAACCATGGGAGACCAAAACTCAACATTAGATCCACATGAAATTCTGTGCCTAATCTGCAAACCCAGTTACCATGACTGCACATGCAAATTGGTCAGATAAAAGCCAATCAGAGGAATAATTGCTATTTGGAGGTACAAAATGACTAATTTATCGCAGGCACCACATCAGTGTTTTTCCTCTGCTTCATAATTGCACTACTTAACTCTCCAAGTTCAACCTAACATTAAAGGTGCAACATGGTACAATAAACACTGCAACCAACTGAGAACTGGGAGAACCCAGGCCCTGCTCCAGGCTCCACCACCACTGTGATGGTTTTCAGCCACAAACACACTCATCTCTACAGCCTTAAACATGTCTTTATGGAGAACTACACATCTTCTGAAGAAGCTTTAGAGGCCACCAGCTTCCCAAGGCTGGAAAACCCAGCGTGGGTGATTCATTTCTGTTGTCTGGGCCACTATTTCCACTTCTAAGCGTGGCTCTATTTCAAGGCAGGTACTCTCTCAGGAATAAAGAGAGAGTACCTTCTACAACCGGCCTCCAGCACACTCCTGTTGATGCGACGCTAACATAAACAGGCTCCTCTAAAAATAACAGCTTTGCAGAACTTTAGTTTTGCTGCCTAGCAAAAAAATTTCATAGAAGGTAGTTACAAATCCCAGCTCTCAAAACAGAGAGGGGGGAAAAAAAAAAAGAAGAAAAACAAACAAACTCCTCAGACATTCTGATTTAGCCTTTTAATTGCTACAACCAGTATCATTACAGGCCTTTATGACTAAGGCAGAAGCAAAGCATCAGTCACCACTTTTTTCCCCCTCCAGGAGGAAATGGAAATTAATTTTCCCGATTGGCAAGCTACAAGACTAGCTTCCAATTTTAAAGTCACTTTAACCTACTCAGACATCAAGCGTTTTTCTGCGGAAAGTATTGATAATTTCCTTTTAGTGCCTTCTTCATGGGATGTGAAATTATATCAATTAAAGGAGAAACTTTTCTTGTTTGTTTTTTTAAACTGAAAATATGTCTTGTTGACTACTTTCCCTTTATTTTATTAGTATGTTTCTCCTGAATACTCCTGTTAGTATGTTTCTCCTGAAAATACCTAGTCAACTCTATTGACTGGGCAAAGATCTGTCGTCGTATCTCCTGCCCTACTTGTCAGAAACTCTTGAATATGGGTCAGAAAAACTCCAGTAAATCAGCTGTCTTGCTAACAAGACTTCCCTATGCAGACAGCAACAAGCTGCAACACCTCCCTGCTCCAGAGCAGGGGAACCCTTTTGTGGTGTTCGCCTGGACTGAAGCACACGCGCAGTTACCAGCACAGCTGTAATAAGAGCACATTATTTTCCAGCTCGCAAAGAAACTGTTTTAAGGTCTCTGCAGCCCACAGAGAGCACCTGCATCCCCGATTGAGCTGTAAGTTATTGCCTGTCAGCTGAAAAGCACAGAAAGGGACACTGGGGACTTGCATCCCACAACATGGCAGAGAAAAACAGGTTTGCAGAGAACCTCGTGCTCAACCACTTTGACATCAAGGACACCATGCCAAACTTGCCATCCAACACTTCAACAATGGCCGAAAAGTTCAAATCCTGAATATTTTCCTCTCTATGCACAGATCAAATGGATCATTTGTTAATAATCATTTGCTTGCTTCATGCTTCAGGCATTCCTGTCCGTGAAATGGGGCTAATACCTTCATAAATCTAGACAATAAATGTGAAATGCTCTGCAAGTCAAACGCATCACGGACATTTCATTTCTTAACTTCAGAGACTTAAGAAAAAACTATTTTATATTTACATTTTCAGTCCAAAATATAAATTCTTGACCTTAGTACATAAATAAATCAGCCTCCTGCACACACAAGGTTAAAGTTACATCTGTTCTCATTAAGAACGGTAACAGCTGTAGACAGGATGTGAAAGAACATTTGCAGACATGAAACTGCAGGGGAAACTAAGGCAAAAAGATAGCCCTGTGTCCTGCCTATGAAATCACTGAGGGAAGCTTGGGAGTTTCTCGCAGTTAAATTTCAAGCAGATCTTCTCACGTTTAGTGAGTTAGCAGTCCAAAGCATAACGACCCGTCTCGGTGCCTGCAACCGGGGTCAAGAAAGCACCTAGAACCAGACATGTCTCCCACGCACTTCTTACACCTCGTTGCTCACCTCTTCTCCCGTGTTTCTCCTGGGTCCCTATGTGCTGTTGGAGATGGGCATTGGCATGAATTCCCCAATTTAAAGACCCCTCTCCCCACATGTGCTAACCCCCTGTGGCAATCCTCTTTGCCACATGATCCCCCCATGGCACAATTTGACCAGGTCAATGACTACGGTGCCGCAGAGGTTACTTTAGCTCACTGCAGTCTTCAATGCACACACAGGAGGGGCCCTCCCAGCCTTTAATGCAATTAAAGGCTTTTTATTTAGAAATTTGCACAATTTATATGTGGTTTTCTCTCCCTCGCCACACATCCAGCCTCCATGAAAACCATTCTCTGCAGTAGAGTCATCATTCAGCTGGACTCAAGCACTGATCTCATCCTCCCCCCACCACTTTCTTCAATCCTTCCTTAGGAAAAAAAAAAAAAAATGACCCTGATGTGGAAAGCTGTTTCTTCTCTCACTCTTCAGATTTAACTTCCAATATTTGTTTTTCCTTTATACAACACAAGCACAGGAAACAGTTTAGAAAGACAGAAAGAGAGAAAGAAAAAAGTGTGTGTAAGCTGTGCTATAAAGACCATTCACAGGATGAACTTCCACATTCAGTCGGAACATCCAACCAAACACAAATCAAAGTTTGTCCCATCTTTCTCACTTTCAAATTAATTAATACAAACAGGGTAGAAATTGTTTTTCAGAGCAATTACACCACAAGTGAGATCTTACCCTCCTGAGTAACCCCTTCTATTCCCATTCCCTCCCCAGTACCCAGAACCGACCACAGGACCCCAACTTCAGAAGCCTTAACCAAAACCAGGACAGAAAGTCACGACAGCACCACGATCCTTTTGCACCATCCATTTCAGCAGGTCCCTGACTTAGACGATGACCTAAAACATTTAGGGAACACTTAGCCCATATCCTGCTGCGAGAGCTCACGCCGTATGCGCTCGGGTTCGCTCATTAGGGCACATCTGCTGGGCAGGCCCCTCTCCAGGCACTGCTGGCCACCCTCGTGCAGGGCAGGGGCTTGCCCGGCTGTGCAGGCAGCCGGGCCAGGGAACCAGGGAACTCATTTTCCTGGGAAAGACAACGCTCACGCTGGCACAAGGGAGGTGACAGGGACAGGCAGCCAGGGCAGGAAAGGACCATTCAACAACACCACATCCTTATGTCACACTGAAGCAGCCACACAGCTCCAGCCCGGCTCCCTCCTCGGCATCCTGATGACAGGGAGCAGCGTGGAAGAGCAAGCCATTTAGCTCCGCGAAAGGGTATCCGTGTAAATACGGAGCTATTTTCACAGCTTGCCTCTCCTCTCACCAGCTCTCCCCCTCTTTAAAAAGAGAGAAAAAATAAAAAATAAAAGGATTCAGGTACAAGGATGTCAGAGTGCTCCCATGGCTGGCGCCGAGCAAAGCAGACCCCGGGGCCGCACGGGCTGCAGCCTGCGGCTCCTCCGCGGAAGGGTTTTCTCTAGCAAGGTAAACAAATCTCAGTACAAAGATTGAGTGATTCCATGGAACAAAAGGGAAAATAAGGTCAACCAAAAGGAGAAAAAAAAAAAAAAAAAAGAGAACAGAAAAGAAATAAGCAGCCAAGATATGAGAGAGATACGACAGATACAAAATACACATTGAAAAAACCCCAGCAGGCTGCTTAGCTCTGAAACCAAGCACATGGAAAAAGCAAAGAATTTGCTTCCTCCTCGATTGGAATGTTTGCATAATTGTCACTTTCCATTTTACATAATTCCCCTCTCCACACATTTGTTTCACGTCTAGGCTACCATGCGTAAAATAAACCCCTGTATTAGAGCACGGCAGAGCAGGGCCTGTGCGACACGGTACTGAGGAAACCGTGTTCCCCACTCATTCCCCTACTCCATCCCAAGAAGGCATGAGCAGCACTTTATCAGACATAAAATAACATCGACCAAACAGATACCCACCCACTGGTCAAAATGTATTTGCCTAGGCAGATTTTCCTAAGAATATAAAGCAAAGCAAGTAAGTTGACTTAAGCAGTGGATAGATACCACNACCATGCGTGAAATAAACCCCTGTATTAGAGCACGACAGAGCAGGGCCTGTCTGTGCGACACGGTACTGAGGAAACCGAGTTCCCCACTCATTCCCCTACTCCATCCCAAGAAGGCATGAGCAGCACTTTATCAGACATAAAATAACATCGACCAAACAGATACCCACCCACTGGTCAAAATGTATTTGCCTAGGCAGATTTTCCTAAGAATATAAAGCAAAGCAAGTAAGTTGACTTAAGCAGTGGATAGATACCACCATTTTTTCTCTTCACTCCACAGGACACACCAGACAGAGGGTGCCTGCTGCACCAACAAATAATTTAGCCAGAAATTTTTCAGGTTCTATTCAAAGAAAAATTATCCCTGCGGGTGCTGTTTCAATTTTCTCCCTATCCAGTGTTGAAACACTGATGCCTTATTAAAATAAAAGGCTAAATAATCCTGAAATATCAACACTAATTAGAGTTCTTTAGATACACATTTTGAGAGACTTCAAAAAAATCTATATTAAAAAAAAAGTCAGGGCACAGGATGAACTTTCATCCTGAAAGTAGCAATAAGTAACTGGGCACCCGAGCTCTCATTCTTTATTTATAAAGACAGACAAAACCCATTTGAATGCCCATAATCTAGAAGAGAACAAAACAGTATTTCTTTGTTCCAGCTGAACAAAATAGAAAACAGAAAGATTAAATGCTGTTAAACAGAGATGATATTTAAAGTTCACTCAGCTTTCAAGACTGACAACATACTCTGAGGAAAGTAAAAAGTCTAAAAAAAAAATCCATGCGTCACCACAAAGCTTTTACCTCATCATTCAGCTCTAGCCCGGATCCTGACCTTCCTGTAAGGTGTCCGCAGCCACCAAGAGAGACCTCCGAACACGGATACTTTGGAGGCTAACTGGGAAGTTTAAGTTATACAATGTCAATTTGCCGGTCAGGAAGATCGCAGCGTTTCTCTGTCCTTTTCCCCGATCGGGAATACATTTTGAAAAAGAAGCATTTATGCTTTTCAGAAAGACTCGACTGTCACGAAGACGCAGGCTGGTTGTTTTTCCCAGGCCTTTCCCGGCCCGCCGGACGGTGCTGGTCAAAGGTGCCGCCGCGCTGCCCCTCTCCACGACGCGTCCATCTGTGCAGCCGCGGGAGGACCCCGCGCTCCTGCGGGGTTTTGCCTGCTGCCAGTAGAGAGGACAGACTTGCACAACAATTAACCCCTTCCCGACCCCAAAACGTACACAAGTCTGTACCAGTCAAATCAGTATAACACTCTTCGCTTCACTCTCCCGGTCTGTGTTCCGACTGACATGCTTTTTGCATCTTAGTTTAAACTTTAGGCACAGAATCGTTATTCCTATAATATTCAGCAGAGAGTGAATGAAGACTCACATTTTGCTAGTGTTTTGAGTCTTGCAGAAGTAATAGTATGGAAAACACCAGTGACTTCATCTGCTAAGCATTTATGAATGGGATGGGAATTTTTATACACACATACACCTAAGAACAAGAGATACGAAAGAGCAAAGCAAATGTATGTAGTATCATTTGAGACAAAAATCTCTTCTTCCCTCTCAGCATTTGCTTCTGTTTGCCCCAGTTAAATGCAATGAAACAGAGAAAATTCCCTTACTGGCAGTTAACAGAAAAATCAGAACTAACAAAATAAAAAAAATGAGAAAAATCCAGAATGAGGAAAAGCCTTATTTACTCAAAAGAAAAGCACCAGCAGCAGCTGCTGCTTCATCGGCACTAGCGCTGGGACATGCCCCATAATACGGGGCGTCCCTGGGCCCTGAACGACAGGACGACCCTCGGAGGCCGGCTGCATCACCACGGCCTCGGGAGCCGCTTCCCAGCGGCACCAACCTCTCCCCACGCTCAGCGGTGCCTTCCCCAGCACAGCCCGGGGGGAAGCCGGGCACCAACAGCCTCCTGAGCTTGGCTTCCTCTTCCTGCTAACCCCGCATCTGACGCTTCCCGAAAAGCAGACTCAGCTGGGCTGACGTTTCAGACATTGGGGTTACCCACTGGATTTTACTCAGTGCCACATGTTTGTCCCCAGGTGCCACCGTGCGCAAGCGGGTCGCTTTCAGGCCCAGAGGGCATCACCTAAAACCTGCTCCCTGCAAGCAAGGGCAGCAGAGTCAGCCAACTGCGAGCAAAGAATTAAAAAGCAAGGACAGCTCTTACTGCACCACACGTGAACCATTAAATAAACCCAATAATCCAGTGCGAGATGACTAGCTGCATTATACTTAACACAGGTATAAAAACAGCAGCAATATAAGCTGAATCCGTTCTGAGGCCCAATTAAAACCCTTACAAGTTTTACCAGCCATACAAACTAAACACAGAAAAATGACATAAAACAAGACATTGTTGGGCCACGTTTCATAACAAGGAGATGTGCAACTAGGCACTGACTACAAGCACAGGTCACAAGCACGGCCAAGAGCTTCACCATTTCTACCCTGGAAATTGTAAATAGTTGCTTATGCAGAGCAGCGTAGCACCTTGCAACTATCCAAGACGAGTAATTTCAAGGAAGAGCTTCTTGACTGCGTGTGTGGCAGAGCCCTGGCGCAGGCTGCCCAGAGAGGTTGTGCAGTCTCCTCCTCTGGAGATCTTCCAACCTCACCTGGATGCCACCCTGTGCCCTGTGCTCTGGGTGTCCCTGCTGGAGCAGGGGTTGGACTAGATGATCTCTAGAGGTCCCTTCCAACCTTAAGCACTCTCTGACTCTGTGAACCCAGGAGCCCACCCTTAAGAGCTGGCTGATCTAACTAAAAGGGCCAAATCATTTCTTGAAAAGGTGAGATTCTCAAGAAAGAAAATCCCTGTGTTTCTCCTCATGCACCTAGGGGAAAACCACCACCAACCTAAGAACAGAAAGCTCCCCCAAGATGCTTTCTGCATTAGACTGACACCCCTAATGTTTCACACATCTTCAAGGCAAGGATCCAGTTACCACTCCAGTATGGCAACTACAAAGCACTTAAAGAGAGAATTTGTCACTAACTCCAACCTCCTCTTTTGGGACCAGCACAGACTTAACTGTTGCTTTTCCTCACACCATCCCCAAAGGCAGAAGCCACCACCTATGAGCAGGCACAGCTGGTGTCCAAACTGCATCATGAGCAATACCTGCCTGTAAGGCAGGACCTTCACAAGCACGGAGGTGAGGGCCTTGATGAAGGCCACGCTGTGATATGCTCCACAGCGACACAGCCCACTGGTGAATGTGCATTTCCCAGCACAGAACAAGTGAGGCTAAGTGAACCTTTCCTTGGCCAAGGCCTTTTGCCTGGACACAGATAAAAAATTTCCATATAGTGACATGAAAGAAACATTATGAGCTACATGACATGAAGTTATAGACCAGACGAGCCCAGAGGCTCTCATTTCTGTTTCATTAACTGTCTTCCTGATATAAGTAATATAGGAAACATCGGTACTTATACCAGAAAGCCTCAAATCAGTTCTCTTTATATGAGTTACATCAATCCCTCAGGTGCAACCATCTCCATAGCAATGAAATGAGCCCAAGAAAGAAGTAGCACAACCCAAAATTCCCATCCAGTAACCGCAGGGTCAGCCTGAGAACAGAACCCCCCCACACACTCCCATCACCAAATGCACGTCGGAGGTGACGGGAAAATGTTAATAGCACTTGAAGAGGTTTATCGTTTGTTTGATGTAACCAACAACATTTCCATGCGCACATTACAACGAACATACCGACATCTGCAGAGTTTGATGGATGAGCTGATAGCAAATGTGATACAGAATCCATCTGGTTGGGAAACTATTGTCATTTTCAGCTAAAAATTACATTAGCAAACTTGCATCACAACTCGGTGCTACTTAGCTCCAAAGCAGATTACTAGTGTAAATGGTATTCTTTTTTTCTGGAGAGAACCTTACAAAATATTCAGCATCTCTACACTGAGCAAGAGTATGTTTTCCTCCCTGCACGCCACCTTTTAACATACTGCATGCTTTGGTAAGCCTGAGAAAGAAGGAAGACGGTTTCTGCCTATCTTTCGACAAAATGTCTCTTGAGATATGGGTCTGTGCTACGGCAGGAGAGCGCCCCAGTAAATACATGAATGAGTGCTTCTGTGAGAAACAAGATTATAAATCAAGGCTATCAGTAAGAAAAAGCAGTTTAAGATAACTTAAAAATCCCCAAGTCAAGCTAAAGACAGATCTGTATTTGAAGACTAGTAGAGGAGACCAGGGAACCCAAGCGCAGGGAAGCCCCCTGCTTACACTGGTGCGCAGCACGGCATACACACTAAGGCTACGGCACCGACCCGTACGTCCTGCAGGAAGGACAACACGAGAGAATCAGTGAGAAGGTGGAAACAAAGAAATCTCTAGTGGTTCACACAGGACAACATAACTCTGGCTACGAGCTAGTGACAAAACAAACGAGGCCAGAAGACACCAACGTGCGACTGGCTCCCGATTACAACATCCTTCCCACCTCTCCTTCTCTAGGAAGGCAGGAGCCTTCCGGGCGCTCTCCTGGCAATGCAGCAAACCCCGTCCTGAGCGAGGCTGGGAGCAAGGAAAAGCACATCCCGATCTCACATCCCAGAGAGGAAACACTGCCCAGCTGGTAAGCACGAGCAGGGTTTTGGTCCCAGGATCTCCCTTCACCTCGCTTACACCCAAGTTCCAAAACATGCCAGGACACGAAGCCGGGTGCACTGAGGCCAGAGGGTTATCCCAGCCTCCCCAAACGGAGATCCCAACCTCCCACGACACAGTCCGGTAACCCCCGGAGCAGTTGATGTGTGGGCACGGTAGCACACGCAGCAAGGAAAGGATTTGCCCAAAGTTCAGGCAGGAAGTTTGTGGCAGAGAGTCATGAGAAAAAAAAATAAATAAAAAATTATCTCAACTTCCGGGCCCCTCTGCTAACCACCAGACCACAAAACACTTTTATTGTCGGATAACATTACAGCAAATAGTTATTTTCCGTTAGTAGAAAACCCACTTTGTAGTTTTACTTTTAAAAGTCATTTATACTCCAGCTCCATAGGATTGCAAGCCAGGCCTGTGACACAGCATAAACAATTTCTCTCTCCTTTTCATGCCCCAGTTTTATTAAATAATTCCCATAAAAGCAATTACTGGGCTTTGGAGTGAAAAATAACTAGCAAAAAAAGGACAGCAAGTTCTGTGCATCTTCATTTGCATACCGATTCCCTCCCCCTTTCCAAGGTTTTTGCCATGAGGTCTTTTATGTCTCTTTCAATAATCATATAATTATATGATTCCTCAAGTACATGCTGGCAACACTTCAGGGGATTTTAGTCACTACAGGTGACAGGACTTTTCTCTCACATTTAATGTTCCAGGATTTCTCGTCATTTAATTCAGACAAGACAAAAAAAAAAAAAAAAAAAACTCAACTGACACCCAAGCCCTCCACCCAACGGGATTTTGGGGGTGCCCTCCTCTTCCTTAGCCGTTACAGTAAATGGCACAGAAACTAACTGTGATGAATTTCAATTGGAACAAAGCATTTTTTAATTAAGCGGTCCGTCATTTTTGCCAGGCACCACGTCCAACCGTTTTAATGGTTTTCACGTTCCTCCTATAATTTTACAATCTCAAAGAAATGCCAAGGTTCCATCAAAGACCAAAAATCCTGTAATTCTATTTCTTGCAATGGTTGCAAGTTATTAACAAGCTGTCAAAACACCATAATTATTTTATATCAAGTTTGACTGATTCCATAAACATCTCTTAGCTGCACAGTACCTTGAGCCTCACTCCCCGTGTGCAAGAATGCTCGGGCTACATGGATTAAAGCAGCTGCCTCTTAAGCAGCAGCGGCAAGAAACATTTAAGAGTCCAAACAAGTCAACAATAGCATATTCATTAGTCCATGCATCTCATGTCATTATAAGGCTAAATCAGCTTGTGGGTTTTTTTTTTTTTTTTTTAAAGACTTTGTGGTAGAAATAAGAGCCACCACTAGAGAAACTACAATCGTGTTAACCATTACGGGGGGTATAAAGAAATGACCTTGGTGACCTTCATTATGGTGCAGTCTACTTAATAGCCAGGGGTCCTAAATTATTATTTATTTCCCAACTTTAACTATACATCTAAGAATCTCTCCACTAAGTAGAGGCAAGAGTGGACATATATCAGCATACTAATAAATCACTCAAAACTTTCAAGTGGGGAAAAAAATAAACACCAGGCAATTACAGCCACCTTTTCACAATTCTACAAATAATGTCTGTTGAACAAGAAAGAGTGACAATATTCAGTCGCAAACATAAATTTCATGTTTAGGCTACAGGCACCAAGGCACCATCTATACTTTCTAGTGCATCTTTATCAGAAGGTCTTTTGAAGAGACAGCCCCTGCGCCCACTTGGCAAAGCTTTGGATAGAAGGGAACAAGACCAAGTACGGCTCCCTTGGCCAGTTAACAGTGACCAACAGTGCCCTAAAATAGAATGCATGACTTCAAAATTGCCACGTTTATGCACCATAACTATACATAGCTAGCAAAAGATTAAAAAAAGCTCTGCTTTGAGCACAAAGGGAGAGACAGGAATGGTGCCATAAGCCCATGTTTTGCAGCCAGTAGCGCTGGGAAATCATTTTGATCCTTTCAATCCCCTTATCCATGCCAACCGCTGACCTCGCAGATGAAACTTTTGTTCAAGCTAGTCTCTTTTTGGCTTGGAGCAAGTCAGAGCTACAAAGAAAACATTCTCCATTCATCTTGGATCACCAAGTGCTATACACATAGCTACTTTGGTTAGTTTTTACCAAGTATTTTCGAATTCTGGATCCAGATAGTCAGTTCAAAACAATTAAGCCACAAAAATCAGAGTTAGTCCCAGTCTCTTGTCATTAGCGCTGGACACAGCCGCCAGCCCCGCGCAGAGAGGGGTGTTAGAGCCCTGGAGCTGTTCAGGTTGTACCAGCCCTGCTTTCACAACGGCTAGTGCAACAGGAACTCGACCGGCAACCAAATACAAGTCTCATTTTTGCCTAGGCAGCCGTGGAAATTATTTTATCTCCTGCTGCATTTTAAACATTTTGCATTAATAAGGTGAAAACTGATTCTCCTTTCAGCTTCTGAATAGTATTATTAACAGCTCATTAGTTTAGGGGGAAAAAAGGTATGTTTCAAAGAAACCGGAACAGGACCAGGCAAGCAGAGCTCAGACTCCTCTCCATGCAAGGAGTACTGCTGGAGCAGTCAAAGCCCCTGTTGTGCTGGAACGCAGCAAAGCCAAGAGATATTTAAACAGCAAGAGCCACTTCACCTACATAAAGCTCTTTTATACCTTCACTGTGATAAACTGAAGGCATTAAAGTGCAGAAAATTGGAGATTGTTCTCACTTACAGCAGGATGTTCTCATGCAGCAGCTACCACGATGCTCATCCTCCATATCAAAACTTGATTTCAAAAAAAAAAAAAAAAAAATTGCATTGCACTGGGCAAGAGGACACAGTGTTTTGGCTTTACTGGTACTGTTCACTAACTTACCTGTCCTAGCACTGAAGAAACTGTAGGATGGCTGCCCCACAACTTGAATCACCATGACAAAGACAAGTCACTCCAGAAGCTAAAGCAATAAGCATCGCCTTGCATCGCCTTACGGCACTTTCTACACCCAAAGTTCCCTTGCAGTTTAGGAGCTATATACTCAGAAAACCCACGAAGTCCAACTAAGCTCCCTGTGGAGAGAAGCAGGAACAAAGTGGAGTGAGATGTCAGAGTGATTTTATCCTACTGAGCTCAGTTTTTCCACTGTTATTTCCCCATAAAGTATCATCATCCTATTTAGTCTCATTCTGTGAAATACCTTAATGACAACAAGTGTCTCCTTAACATATTGGGAGGGCAATAAACTTCTCAGTTGTTACTATATCAGAAGTCAAAAGCATTACCATAAACATATAGTAATTGGATACGACATCACCTATTATTGGGATTAAGTTGGACACTAATTTTATTATAGCCGTTTTATCAGAAAAGTTTACCTGTACAATACACAATACCCTATATTTTCAATCATGAAGCATCTGAACTATTTTTTATATAAATTAGAATTTAACTTCTCAATTTTCTCATGCAGGTCAGGTCCACTTCTGCATAGAGACACATTTCAGCAAGCTTCATTTCATGTTTTATCCGAAGTAAACTACACACAGAACTACAGCTGAGCATCTACACCAGTAAGATTAAACAGAAGTCTTTCAAAACAGAACAAAGACAGAGTCAAGTGTAATTTGGGCTGGAAATTTAAATCCTCAGAGGGGCCAAACTTGTCTCTTTGGCAAGGATAAGGGGGATCCCTGAGCTCAGCTGGGATTTTCACTGCATTTTAAGGAGCTCATGCAGTTCAGAGCTCAGTCTCAGGCAAGGAAGCCACTTCTCAGTGTGGAAACCACATCAGCATTCTTAGTGCCATTTAACACACCTAATGCCACACGCGTGACGAGCAGGTCAGCAAGCACGGCCTGTGCTGGGGACACCGCTGCGTCACCCACGCATACAGCCTGGTCGAGCAACTTGCTCACAGGGCAACAAACCTCCCTTGACGCTGCTGAGTCTTGGGCACCCGGGCACATTTCGGTGTCGCGGTGACAAGTTCCAGCTCTGCAAAGGAGCTCAATCCCTGCGAGCCACTGGATCACCCACGGGCCTTGGCAGGGAGCTCTTACGGCCACTCTCTCCTAGACGGGTTCAGTGCAAGCACCTGGGCAGACACCTCGGGCTGGCCAGAACCCATCACCCCGATTCCCTCTTGCGGCTCCCTATTAAGAACCTCTTACTTCAACAACAACAATAAAAAAAATACCTTAAGCACTTGAGTCAGACAAGGTGCAAGAAACAACAGTTAGAGGACTAAATCAATTGAAACTAAAAAGCCTTCAAGAAAATCAAAAGGAAAAAAATCATTCAGATCAGCATCAAAAAAAAAAAAAACAACAAAAAGCTTTTCTGAGTATTTAAAAAAAAAGAAGTAACTCCTTCACAAGCACTGTGACTTACTAATTAAGTAAAAGGGAAAAAATATTTAAATTCTAGAAACTAGTTGTTTTAAAACAACACAAGCACAGAAAATAAAGTAAGGGCCAGTACAACATATAGAGCAACACAGCCATAAATTAAAAGTTACAAAGCTAGGTGGAAATAGCACAAAACCTTTGGAACAGGAAGCTGCAGTTAAATACACTGGTTTTCTTATCAATGAGCGATCAGAGCAACAGTAACTGCACAGTGTACAACACACATGTGAAAACAGCCTTATCAAGATAACAGCTGAAGAACTCATGGATTCTGTCCAGAAGTTTACCATCACCATTCAGCTTTCTAAATTTTGCTGCACTGAAGTGCAGGCAACAAAGAAGTAATTGCAGGTTAGCACTGCTAGGTTGCTGAAGAACAACAGTGAGGCAATGGGCAGAGCATTAATCAACCTCCTTTGGGTCCGTGACTAGTTGCAGTTGGGCCTCAATCCTGCTCGAGTGCAAGGGCAGAATCCACCTTCAACATGACACACATCAAGCAAAGATCTGCCTTGTCGGTGCTGGGATCCACTTGTGCACAACACATTGCTCAGAGCACATTTGCAAGTGGATTCTCTAAGAGATTCTATAAATAGGCTAAGTATTCTTAAAAAAATAGAACGCACACACAAAACAAAGTTAAAATTTCCATACAGTGTTCCAAAGCTTTGCTGGAATCTGTAAAATTGATAAACAAAAGCCAAAAAGAAAACACAACCTCTTCTCTTTACAACTACGTGCAGAGAACAATTGCTCTCAAAGATCGCATTCATTAACATTCTGATGAAGTTTCCTTTTAGCGCTGTTTTTGATACTTGAAAGGAACAGCTCTGATCAGAGAGAGCCCTCAAATACCGACTCACTCATTTAGATGCTCTCACTCTGATTCACCAATCACCTTCAAGAATAATTAGCAGCTTCATCTGAATGTAATGAATATACACACATGCTCACATCCATACCATTCATTTCAGAAGGCAGCTAGAAATCCCCCATTTTTCGGCCCACCACTCCTCTGCCTGCAAACATTTTTGACCAGCTGGACAGGAACGGGCCCTCTGCGCTGCAGGGTGATCAGCTCAGGCTTTAGCAGGGGCTGCCGTCTCGCTGAGAACCCCTCACACATGGGCAGGTCGAGGCAAACTCCCTTCCCGCCCAAGTCACATTTAGTGGTTGGCTAAAAACACTACACACAAATCAGCTACACGTAACCTGAGTTTGAGCCCGATTTATGTAATAGAATTCACGGGAAGGAAGGGAAAGGGGAAGTCTTAACTTTTTATACACACAGAAAGGCTAGTGGTTTGCTAGCTAGTGTGGCTTTTTGCTCTTAATGAAAAAAAAGAAAAGATATGTGTGTGTATATATATATATGTATATAATCAAATACAGATTCCCCTAGCCTAACACCTTCCATGTAAAAATGTGAGTGAAGTGACAAATGCCACAGAAATAAGATGCAGTACTTCCAGATACTCAATACCAAAGCAAGCATTGCTGCACGAGTTAACTCAGAATCCAGAACTCTGTTTTTTAAATTTACACCAGAGAGCTAAAAGAAGCTTTATGAAGCTGTCCTCCGGTATTAACCTTCAACATTCTTATCACCAGTTCAACATGTAGGAAGAATATTTACATAGCATCCTTTCTTTACAAGAACACCCGCAGTAAAAATTTTCTGAAGTGAGGAAGGGGAATTTACAATATTTTTAGATAAAGAGAAAAACAAAGAAATAACTTTACCACTTCCAAATGTCTCTACCATAAAGTTCCCTCTGATCATAAACTTAATTTTCTGGGGGAAACCCAAAGCCTAGCTAGCCTATTAAACGTAATCACAGATCTCCATAAAACCAAGTGAAAAACAATGCTAGAATAAGAACAGAAAAACAGATCAGAATGAACTAGCACCTATACCACAAAAGGCTCTCTTAGAATCACAAATTAAACATAATTGACTTCTTTAGGCCAGTAGTGCTCCTAGGCCATGAAGTCACTTTTCTACTTTCTTTTCTCCTGTTGAACATGGAGATCTTTAATTATTATTTATTTTCAATATATCACCATAGATGATTTTAAGTATTTAAAAAAAAACACACACATACAAAGACAAATCTCTAAACGAGAAAGAAAACCACCTGTTGTAGTCAAGTACACTACAGCACCCTGCTCCACACTACAGCAAATGACCTTGTAGCTTCACTAATTTACATGGGCACATGTTACTTTAAAGTAGTTTTGTCTCGATAATCCCCTCCGCTTGCTGCTACATTAAATCTCCCAGACATCACCCTTTGTCAAGCTCAGTGCTGCACTTCTCAAAGAAAAACCCTCACAATGCCGAGTATTCTTCCTTTTCAGCGCTACTGGAATTTATGAAATGCGTGTGATTATTAGGGCTTGCAGAGCCCCTCAAACAGGACACGCTTCCCCCTCAGTTTCTTTTTTATTTATTTATTTTTTTAAAGCAGAGGTGCTTCCATGGACATACTTTGGGGCGGCTGAAGTTAAGGTCACCTTCTAACCCCATGTGCCCTATTACCAAGGTTACCGCTTGGCTGATTTGATAACAAGGCCCATACCCTCTGCAGAGCGTGGAGTTCTCCCCGTCAGCCCTGGAGGGACGGTACTATCATTTGAATCCTATTTCCTGATAATGTGCTCATCGTGGTAGAAAATTCCCGCAAGAAGACGAATTTTACTTTCTTCACTGACAGCTCAGTGGAAACTCAGTGCTTTAATTGGACCTATCTGCTGATGCAGATTTGACTAAGAGCATGCCCAAGAAAAAAAGGAAAAAACGCAGACAGGTCTGTGGCACCTGTTTTAAAGGAAAACCCAAGTGGATGCCTTGCTCATTAGCAGCCCTGTGTTGGCCACACAGTTGCTTTTCGTGGCAGGTCAACACCCCAGAAATGAGTCTACTGAAAGAACCTAACCCAATCTCCACTCCAACCTAAATCACGTTTCCACTCCTGCACTACACACCTAGTGCTGCTCACCAAGTACTGCACTGGATTTCCAATTTCGGGCTCCCCAAACCAAGATTTCATCACCCAATTTGGTGGATTGCCCACGAATCAGTTTTCCCATTGAGAAACTGGGTGCCCAGGACAACCTGGGGCCACCTCGGATCCTCTGCGGGGCTTGGGAGACAGCAGCTGGGACCCATGGAAGCTGTTCCAGACGTCACCTCGAGTGGGACACGACTCCCGGTAGCCACAAGACCATTAGGAAGGAGGCCTGCGTGGCAGGAGCAAGCCCAGGAACACCAACAAAATGAGTTCTCAAAGCCTGGGGGAAAGATGGTTGAGACCCTGGGGCAAACTTGGCGTTCCGTACTCGTCCAAACGCAGCCCTCGGTTCCTGTAACGCAGCCAACGTACGCTCGCGCAACAGGAAGTCAAAAACCAGCGGGAGCGCCCAAAAACTGCCCACATTTCTAGCTCAGCACGTTGAAGAAAGTTGAGCGGGGGTACCGGGATTGCTCATATTTACTCAGAAGTGAGTTATCCTGCCTCCCCTGTGACTCGCAAGGTGCTTTTTCTCAACAACTCAGTTCTTCCCCTCGCACACAAACAAAATAGAAATCAAAAGCCAAAGTCTTCGTTTGTCAATGCCCCTCTGAAAATACTAAATTTCCTGCTCTGCTTAACTTAGCTCAGACAAGGCAGGCAGTATTTGCTCAGCAAATAGTGTTTGTAATAAGTTAGACAAGCAGTATTTTTGCCAGCCTATTAACACCAGAAAAAAAATATGTCCAGTCAACATGAGATGAAGAATTTGTCCAATTACTTCAAAAATGGGAATTACAACCAAGGGATTATTATCCATTTAAACATCTCCTTTTCCACCAAAAAAAAAAGTCAAACACCAGCCATTTGCTAACAATCTCCGGAGACAGATAAAGTAACATTTTGGCAACGCAAACACAAACTCCACGAGCCGGGCGGAGGAGGAGGAGGAGGCAGGGGGGAGGAAGGGGAAGCTCCACCATGCACAACAATACCGGACCATCCCAACACGCCGCAGAGCCGGCGATATTTCCGCAACCAATTAAAAATAATAATAATAATAATAAANCGCCGGCGATATTTCCGCAGCCAATTAAAAATAATAATAATAAATAGAGTCGCCTTAAGTTATAGCTAACAGCAACCGGCAAGAGGGAAAGGGGAAGGGGGGGGTAATAAGTTGGCAGCGGGGCGGCAAGTACCTCGCCACCCCCTCGCCCCCAGCCGCGCACTCACGCGAACGCACGTATTAAACCAAAGCGGCCTCAAAGCACTTTTTGTAAATACATATATTTAAATATATATATTCTTTAACATTTCCCCCCCTCCCGCCTCCCGCCGGAGAAGCCGCCCCGTCCGCGGCGGGCGCCTCCCCGTCCGCGCTCGCCTCTCACCTCGAGCGCTTCGAGCGTGTTGAAGCTGGCGATGGCGAAGCCGTCGATGAGATCCTCCTCCTGCGAGCTGGACTCGCGGCGGCGGCGGCGCGGCGGGC
>VWPW01020045.1:30682-82644 GCA_013389825.1 Crypturellus undulatus
CGCGCGCCGCCCCGGCCCGCATCCCGGCGCCCCCGCAGCGCCCGGCCCGCGGTCCCCACACACACCGCGACCCCCCTCCGGTGCAGTCCCCCGGGACGGAGCCCGCGCCGCCGCGAAGGAGCCGCCGCGGGTAGGGGCGAGCTGGGGGCCAGGGAGCAGTGCGGGGACGAGGGGGTGAGATGAGGCCGGGCTGAGGGACAAGATGGGGCCGAGGGACAAAGTGAGGGACGAGAAGGTGTTGAGGGATGACTTGAGGGACAGGACCGGGCTGAGGGACAAGATGGGATCGGGGGACAAGCTGAGGGACAAGATGGGAGCCGAGAGGTGAGCTGAGTGGTGAGGAACAAGACGCGGATATGGGATGAGCTGTGGGACAAGTTGGGGCTCACAGGAGGATCTGGGGACAAGGAACGTGTTGTGGGATGAGCTGGTGTTTAAAGAGCAAGATGAGGGACACGGAATGAGGTGCGGGTTGAAGGGTGAGTGGGGAATGAGGAATGAAGCTGAGGTGGAGGGTGCTGGGCAGCGCAGAGCTGTAGGTGAGATCTGGACAAGAGATTGGGGAGAAGGCCTGGCTCCTGGGGACATGGAGGCAGGAGACCTGGCCGTACGCTTGGCGTCTTGCTCCCCAGCCGTGCAGCTTGCTGAGGTTTCACCCACCCTCACAAGCACAAGAGGAGGCTGCAATTTCCTCTTACTTTGTTGGTGCATCAGGCCCCCTCCTCCCTGCAGGGTCTCCTTGGGCCCCCGTCAAAGCTTGGTCTTTAGGGTGCCTGCCCGGAAAGG
The DNA here is from genome assembly GCA_013389825.1 of Crypturellus undulatus. Lineage (NCBI taxonomy): Eukaryota > Metazoa > Chordata > Aves > Tinamiformes > Tinamidae > Crypturellus > Crypturellus undulatus. The sequence goes on from VWPW01020045.1 coordinate 31,469, forward strand.
GGACGTGGCTTTGGGGTTTGGCTGAGTTGCTGCTTGTGGGCCAGCCCAGGGATGTTGTTGAGGGAGCTGCACACTCATTAGGGCCCTGATGCCAGTGACTGCCCCACCTATGGCATTAGCAGCAGGGCCTAATCCTTTTGTTATCATTTTTTATTGCGTACAGCTAGACACTACCACACGTTACCATCGCTTCTGGGTTCTCCCTTCCTTGTGTTTGGCTCCATTTGGCTGACTTGAATCCCATCCTCACATGTTCTGCTGCTTTCGCCTTCCCTGGGGGGTAGCTTCTCGTTCCGTCTGTGAGAGAAGGAAGGATGTTTTGAAACAAAACATAGAGAAGGTCACTGAGCTTCATGTAGAACCCAGGAGAGGTCTACGAAGGAGATTCACTGTTAATGGGAGCTGTAGAAGTGATGGAAGCCAAAAGTTTCCTGCCACCTGCTCCTACTTGGCGTTCCCGCTCAGTCACCTCCAGGGATGCCAAGTTTCCTTAGACTCCTCAGGGACCCCAGCACCTCCCCAGGCGGTTGGCTGACAGCAGGGTTTCTAGCATACCATTAATGGCTTTATTTGGGGACTAATGTCCTCCTTTTCTTGTTTCCTCATGTTTCTGATCTAATTGTAATAATGGAACAGCAGATTAGCCTCCTTTCACCTTGCCGTGACAGGCTCTTTTAGAAGGGTTTCTGGTGTCTGGCAACAGCTTTGCCCTACCTTCCTTAAACAAGGGCTCAAATAAATATAATAGTTTTAAAAGGTAGCGTAGAAATGGCATTTAAATGTAAGCAGTGTAAAACCAAAGGTAGGAATCCCATGTGTCGTACAAAGCTTCTTAATGCAAATAGTCATTCATGACTTGTGTGCTTCCATCACGCTTGTATCGGTGTCGTTTGCGTCCTAATAAAATCCTATAATCTTTTGCGTGCCAATTAAATAAGGAAGATAGCTACGTCTAGCCACTTCCCTTGGTAATTGCAGGCTAGTAGAAGTCAGGCAATTACCTGATCTGGGTTTGCTGGACAGTGGATTTCTAGTGGATTATTTTCTCTCCCCCTGTTTCTTTAAGGAACGGTACCAAACTATTTTAGATACGTGGGATTTTAAAGCTGTACATGGGATGGCTGCTAATGAAAGATCTGGAGTCTAGATACACCCAGTTAAACAATGGATTGAGTTTAACAACTGTATTTGCTTTGCTGATATTTTAAGACTCACATTCTGGAAAGCAGCTTTTAGATTGGGTTAAATAAGCTATTTTTATGTGTGTAAGTGTGTCCTTTATTTTATAAAGTAATTTATTTATCGTTTATAAGTAATTTATAAGGGTTACCCTTTATAAGAGATAAACTGGGGAATTTATAGCAGTTTCTCTTGATACTGCTCATTTCAATCACTTTATGCTTTAGGTCTTCTATCATTAATATGCATTTCTAGTTCTCTTTTTTTTTCATTCACTTCCAGATTTGCTGACCAACAAGGACAGTGGAAATTGCCTGTAAAGTTCCTTTCTTTATTTCCCGTCAGCAGGGTCATCAAGATTCTCATCCTGCTTACATGTTTATGTACAGGAGTTTAATGGCACTGTGAATCTAAACTGAAGGTGCCTTTTTGGGAAAATCATGAGAACTTTTTTTTTTTTTTAAATTTAATGGTGTGACGGAAAAAATACAAAGTACACCAGCAGCACTATAGTTGTCAATATTTATGGATAGGAAAAAACAATTTTGAGTATATATATATATTGTGGTTTAAGGATGCAGCAGCAGGGTTGTTGTCCAAAGGAATTAACAAAATCAAAGAGCCCAAACGTGAACGGATGCTTCTCTTTGAAACAGTGTCTCAGAATCAATCGTGCCTTTCCTTCCGCAGAGGCAATTTCACTTTTTCAATAGAAGGCAGCCCCACAGTGATTTTTTTTCCCCCAGCATCAAATGGCTTTTCGCACAATGATATTCATCATGTTATAACTCTAGGTGAATGATAATGGATCAGAGGGAATGAAAACAGATGGATGTTAAAACAGACAATTCTCTACCATGAACCTGGGAGCCCTGCACTGCTGCCTAGTCCGTTCATTCAGCTCATAATTGTATTAGACATTCCAACAATAGAGAGGCCCTCTTCATTAATCCTAAATCTACTGAAAAGAAGCTTTGCAGACTATAGGGCTTTTTGGTGCTCAGATAACACCAGGCAAAACTCACCACAGGCATTAAATGGATAGATAAAACTCAGCTAAGCAGAGCCTAGCACAGAAAATTCCAAAGGAAGGACGGGTGGGGGACGCGAGCGAGGAGGACAACCTCAGCAGTGGCCCTCTGGAGCAGTAGGTTGCCAAGACCCAGGCTGCACCAGCCATCGTTAACCACCCTGAGCTACCTCATTGAGGGCCTCCATCCACCCCTTCACCCAGAGATCCAAGTACCTTTGTAGCAGAAAGGGCTGCAGCTTCAGTAGCACCAGGGAGATCTACAGGAAAGTGTTTGTTTGTTTTCTCTTGGTAGAGTGTAGATGTAGCTGAACTTGCTGATATCGCTCCTGTATTTGATCTAATTTTCCATTTTCAGTAATCACTCTACAGCTAGCCACATGAGCAGGTGAATGCCAATCCCTGCCATGTGATGGGGCACAACCTTTTTGTAACCCTGGTCCGCGTCAGGTGACTGGGGCTAAGCAATACAGATCAAGTCTCTGAGCAGCTGTCCTGTGAGTCAGACCATGATTACAATATTGACATTAACATTTTAATCACATGCACGCTGCTGCGATTTTTAATGACCACCTTGCTATGTCTTTGCTTCTCGAGAAGCAGGAATTAGACCCTTGCTTGTAGGTTGAGCGTAGCATCAGAACAGCAGCTACGATAGCAGTAAACATGGCACCGCTCTAGCCGTGAGCCTGCCCCTGAACATTAACCTTGCTGGCACCGAACACCTCACTCGAACAGGGACTTTGTTCTCAATTACTCTATTCCTGTGTCTGGGGCAGGACTGGTAGCTGTGAAAAGAGTGAAGAAAGGCGGTGCTTTTGTATTTGCTGTAGCCTGAGGCTATGTGAAGATCTGTCCAGTCCCTGTCTAACTATCATTTTCTGATTCCCAGGCACTGTAATCGGAGCAGTGTAATCCAGAGTCTTTTCCCTTGCACTGTGGAGCTTGGAGCGGGGCTGTTTTTGTGCTTTACCTCCCTTCAGACCAAGGTGAATATTCAGTGCAAATGAGAATCAGGCCCCACATCTCAACTGTTCTCACCCCAAACACGCTGTATAAATCTGCTGCAAACTGGATCTGTATGGCCTTGCTGTTATAAAGGATGCTAGGTCTGAGGTGAAAGGATGACTGAAAGGTCAGAATAAATAAACTGAATACAATATTGCTTAAAACAGTCAGGGGAGACCACAGGCTTTCATTGCAGTTCTGACATGCACCAGAACACACATCAAGATTTTAAGTAAACTGTATTTGGACTTCGCTATTTTAAGCTGCTTCTTCCCCCTACCCTTAATATTTTGCCGAGACAAGTTGGCCTTAGCTGTTTGTTATCTCTTCCACAGACATGGAATGCCTCTATCATTTGCTCCATTAGGGCTATTTGCACTGAAAATACATAATCACTTTCAGAGTACAAGGAATCATTTTGAATAATTAGTTATTTCCAATATGGCAAATCAGTGTCATAAATCTTGAATATTTGGCTTTCGTTTTGGAAAGGGAATCCTTAATGGCTATACTTGCGAGACTCTGTTAATTGATATAAAATTGTATTCAAAATTAAAATTGTTTTAACAGATCTAAATCACCCCAATAAATCAGTTTCAGCCTGTCTGCTTTGAGGGTTCAAGTGTGTTTTTTTTGCCTTGGGGAGAAAGCATGTACTTGCAATCCAGGCATAGACAGCTAGATCAGACTCTCCTCTGCTTTACTAAACGCTTCCATATGCTGACCTTAGGGTGATTTTTTGTTGGCCTAAGAAGCAGAAAGGAGGAGGTGTGTGGCAAGACCATACTTTGCTGGAGCAGTTTTGGTGCATTAATCTTTCCTGCTGCTCAGGTGTGTGAAGGACACGGCACAGTCAGGATTCCAGCCTGCCTCAGTGTACACACTACAGCCAGTGTGTACGAAAGGAACCATCTGACGCTGTTCCAGATGGGAAAGTGAGAAGGTAAGTGAAGTCTTCTAGTGAGAAATAACGGCTTCCAAGTCTTCCTGTGATACTGCCTTGGATATATACTTCTTACCTGCTTACAGGTAAATAATAGTGTGAATCATTCTTCTTATAATGTTCTCTTTTTCATCTATGTTGGGTGAGAAAAGGTGATAGATAATTACATTAAGTAAAGTTTATTTGACCATATGTACTCTGTTAAGCTCTGAATCTGAGCAGTTTCAGGGAAAAAAAGAAGATATTATCCTTGTCCTCACTTTAAACTGGGAAAGCAGGGCATAGAGACAGAACACGGTGTTCCTACCTAGTAATTTTTTCATTAGACTGCCTCCCTCACCTATACAACAGTGAGCACAAATGCTTCCTGAGATCCTGTGTGGTAAAAATCTGTTGGAAGAATTCCCCATTTGCATCCTGTCTGCTGTTACCTTCTGTTATCTTCAATCTCTTTATAAATCTTTTTTTTTTCTCCTCCAGAGATTCTTTCTTGCCTACTTCATCTCAGTAAAGTTCTCCCCACCCTTCTCCTACCTGAGTTGTTGCCTGTATTTTTGCTTACCTGATCTCCTTCAGGTTCTAGCTGCAGAACTTGTTCCATGTGGGCAGGCTCCAACTCCTGCCTGGAGCCTTATGAAGTTTAGTGCTTTTTTTACCGGGATTTGCATGTGTATGGGTTGGATTTTGGGATAATGTACTTTGCAGGATATGCACTGCATATTGCTTCATGTGAGTAAGCTCTAAAAAGTGGCAGATACATTGCCAGGTCTGCGACACAATGATCCATAGTTAACATTGAGTCTTGATAGGCCTGAATCCTTGTTGGGCCCAGTAATCTATTTAATGATTCTCTTTCTTTCTTTTAAAACACTGCTGACCTTCCTCAGCATTTATAATGTGGTGTTTTTTTTTTTTTTTTTTCTGGATGAAGATAAACTTCCAAATTAAAGTTATTAGGTGCCACTCTTGCAATTTGTGGCAATTTTCCTTGAATAGAGGTTGTATGTGTTTACAAGTATACTATACTTGGTGCTCATTTTGCTTGTTGCCTAAGTTTGCTAAATTTATGCATTTTAGTTTTTCAGTCTCCCAGTGTATATTATCAATCAGCTAGTGGTCTAAGGAAAAGAAAAAGCTACCTAAAATCCTAAGTACCCACCTTAAAAAATTTGAAAGTGTAGATTATCAGGTGTTTTCCTGCTCTAACCACAGAAGTGGGAGAAAGCTAGTGAAAAATAATTCAGAGAGGTTAGATCCACAACTTCCAGAGTGCTCCTAATAAACGCTGGCAGGGAGTGAGAACATAAATTAATATGTGGTCAGCCACTTATGATAAACATATGCTGAAAGATTTCTGCATTATTCTCTCCACTAATGTTTGGTCTCTTTAAAGCAACTGTCAGGAACATGTCATCTTAATTACAGTATCTGGGAGCAAGGAGTTTACTAGTAGCTAGGTAACTTACTAATAAAGGCTTCTCTGCACTGGGGATTTTAGCTCTCTGCAACAGCAGCAGACTAAAACCCAGATGTAGATGGACAAAATCAGAAGGATACATAATTTATACAGGATCGAGTTACCCTTCATGGAAAGTAGGTGAGCTGGACAAGCATTAATCAGGGCTTCACCCTGACCATTGTCAACAGCTACAAAGGAGAATTTACTCCCAGGAGAGACAAGGCCTAACAAATAACTTCTAGTTGTACAGGCTGATGTCTTTAAGTGGCCAAGAACTTTGCAAAACCTCATCAAAATGAGGTTTAGAGATAAGTAGGAGAATATAATGTTTAAAACGTTGCCTCATCTACATCAAATCATTTTGTAAAGACAGAGGTAGATTTGGAAGCTAAATAAAGGGAAAACAGGAAAGATTCAGATAGATCACTGACAGTTGAGGGAATTTGTAATAAGTACTGAATTATTCTTGACACAGAGGACTGTTTTTTGCATATGCCTCATATTGCTAGTCTTTTGTCGTTCTTCTGATTCACTGATTTCATTTCACTTTTGCAAAAGAAGGAAAGTGCTCAATTTGAGGGGACCAAGAGCATTTCGAAGGGGGTTTGGGAAAGCATTTTTACAAGCAGGTAACCTGCCACAGCTGTTTGCTGTTGGGCTTCCTCTGGAAGCATATATTCCTCCCCCATAAGTCTTTTGAACAGTTTTATACCACACATGTTTCAAGAGAATTAAATCAATAACAATCTGTACCTTTCTACCCTGAAATGCAAGCTCTGCACAGCAGGAGATCAAGCAATGCAATTAACTGTTGTCCTTTCAAAGGAATTTTGACAGATATTTATAGTTTACTGTATTCCATTTCCCTACCATTGGAATATAACAGTACAACTGAATGCAGTTGACTGGAACTATGAAATAATTATAGCAATAACTATTTCTACTGGGGAAATCCTGTAAAGTGCTGAATGTGGGAACTGATGATGTTCTTACCCCTCAGAATTCAGTCCTTCCCTTTGGTTTATCATGCATCTGTGAGTAGGGCACCCAAGAGATTTTTTTTTTCCCATTACCTACTGCTTTTTCTAATTTTATGTGCTAAATCTTGCATTATACTTCAAGTTGAATAAATCAACATTGTACAAATAAATACATTTTTAAGAGCTTCTAAAATTGGGCATGGTCAGTGTATGAAGTAGAAAGACTTCTCTGTAGGAAAATAAGTCATATCTTTGTGTGGGAGTTTGGAACAGTCTACTAAGAAGAAACTATGCAGTATTACCAGAAGTGAATAGATTGGCATTTGACTGCTAGGCACTTTTTAAGTTTCAATACAATGGCACTTATTTTATACCCTGAGCTGTCACTGTAACTTATGTGCTCATGCTGGTGACTTAGTAGCATAATGACAGGCCATTGTTGCTAAGCTAATTAATTTTAAGCAGTCTTTCCTAACAGTCTGCTTGAGACTGACACTCATTTGCTGGAGACGTATGAGACATTGAAACATCAGGAAAACAGTGATGCTGCCTCTTTGAGCTGGCTGTCCTGCAGGCTCAGTAGGAATCTTTTATCAGAGGATATTTGATGCATTGGGCACTTTAGATCTGAAGCTTGCTTTGCCTCTTACCAATTGTAATATCCTCAGCTACTTTGCTTTATGGCTGTAAACCAGTGGAGAGGTGCATTGTGTGTTGCAAACATCTGATAGTTTTGCCACTCTGAACCCATTTCCATTAAGTGGTTTGAAGCCTTGCAGGTGGCTTGGCAGGATCCAACGTTTTACAAACTGGGATCAGATACAACCATTTCTTCACTGAAGAAGCAGTGTACCTAAACAAATTCCAGTAATGCCAGAGTAAGCAAAGTAGAAGTGGAAATGCCTTTCCAAATCGATGGTGTTCTTGGGATTATTTTTGTTCCATGCTCTCCGCCTTTACCCACATAGACTGCCATGAAATTAATCTTTTCTTGCAACAAGAAGGAAAAAATGATGATCAGAAAGATGAAGTGTTCTCACTGCATTATCACAGGTGGTACAAACTTCTTGTGCCTGTTGAGTAGCGCTGGGTTGTGACCTTAATTGACAGCTGACAAGTAGTGAGATTTGTTTTGGGCCCCTCCTTCACCACTTGTGTTAGGACTGGAGGATAGACGTGGTATAGAAGGAAGAGGAGGAGGAGAATCCAACAACTGGCTTCTCCTAAGTTTTGATCTTGGGAGTGTTTCTTGGGAATGCCAGGTCCAATAGAAGGAAGGAAACTAAAGGAACAGGGGATGTCTTCTAAGTTAGCTAGATCTGGAAACAGTATTTTTCTTGTTTGTTTGTTTATTTGTTTTTATTCCCCTATGGGTCTCATATCCAAACTAGCTCTCTGCCTACTAGACCCATTGGTCAATCTATAGCTAAACACCCTATAGCCAAGTCCATGTAGCTTGCTTTCTAGAAGATTACTTGCATGAATAAAATGAACAAGATTTGGCCTTCTGCACGATAAGCTCGAAGGTACATGAGGATCAATAATATATCCGAGACTCTCCTCCTAAGAGGTCTGCAACAAACAGTACATTATTTACGTGCTCTTCTCACGTTTCTCTGCGTTATGTAAATACTAATCAAGGTGAAACTGGACTGAGTCGTATCTAATTTTGACTGGAGTTTATTTTGGCAATATCCAAGCAGAGGTCAGATGCAAAATGGTTTTCAAGAGGGGCCTCGAGGTTTTCTAAAACTTTGCACAGTTCAAGGCAGAGTTTCTGCACAGGCTCACAAATGACAGTTGGCAAAGCAGGACCTGGTGCTTTCTGCTGTTGCCACTTCTCGTACTCTGCTTTGCTTGCAGCAGGAGTGGGAAAATAGCGAGTCCTATCCAGCCATTGCCCTTTGACCACTGCCATGTTACTCATGCAGATAAGCAGGGACAGGTTTTATTCCATTTAGTCAACATTTTGTTAGCTGCTTGCCTTGTCTTCCTTGAGTCCTCCCTTTGTGTGTTTATGACTCTTCCAGTTTGCTTTCATTCTGGTTTGTCTGACTGGGATTTGGGAGCAGAGGGTTTCTATAGGAACACATCACTGTTTTCTATTTGTTTTGTGGTTCCAGGTTTCTAGTTTGGGTTGTTTGTGTTTACTTGCTCAGTACATTTTTCACCTGAATGTAGTTTTTTTGGGGGAAAAAAAAAAAGTGCTTTGCTGACAGCTCTGCTAAGCAAAGTCTCCTGTTTATACGTGGTAAAAGCTGGTGCACGAGAAACTCTTCCTTAATGTACATGGGTGTGCCTGCGAGCAGGGCAGCTATTAGTTATGTGCATGATGATGGTTTCTGTGATGAGCATGACTTTCTCTATTGGGAAATGAACTGTGAACACCTACTCATTTTTCACAGGCCAAATTACAGTGATTTTTCAGCTCTCTGAATTGCCGACTCCTCAAAAAGAAAGTCCCAGGGACTCTTTAGAACTGGTGTAATAGCTGGGGCTCAGCAGCCCGTCTCTAACTAGGAACTACCTCTATGAATTTAGCCATTTGCTTCCTGCCTACCAGGGTACTGTGTGCACTTCCTCACTTTTTTTCCTTTTTTAACACTTGGTATTGAGGCAGCTTTTGTGTTCTCACTGCTTGAGCTTTCTTGCTTATGATTAAACTTAAAGAAGAGGACCTTAAATTGGTGAAACTTTGGGCTTTTCAGAGAGCCATAGAACTGTAGGCAAATCCACAGCTAAGAGAAAACAAGTAAACAAAGATACTGCTACTTCATTTGCCAGGAGGAAGGGCAAAAGCATTGCCAATGGCATAGCTGCTTTAAAAAACAAACAAAAACTTCTCAGACCGTGAAACAAAAGAGCCTGAAATTCAAAGAATTTGATCCTGGTACTGCACCTCAGAGACCTCCACACATTTATATTTTCGGACAGCCACAAGGTTATTTTTTGAGTTTATGCTTCTATAACCGAGAGCTCCTCAGTGACACTTACCAGCTCAGATTTGTGCTGGAAAACTTTTCTTTTTGCCCCTGTAGCTCTGGAGTTGCTCATGACTCGTTCTGCAGGAGAGTAGGGGTTGTGGTACCTTTGACCTTGAATAGAGCAGGACGAGGCCAGAAGAAATTTGCTTTGCAGCGGTGCCCGGTGTGTGGAGAAGATGGAGCCCTTGCCCAGGTGAGTTGCCGGATGGGACGGATCTCACAGCTCGGTCACAACTGGCTTCCTCCTCTAAGAACAAACAATTCCTGCTAGTGCATTCATTTCTCCCGTTGAATCAGATAGATGTCTCTAAAAAGGTGACTCAAGCCTATGTCTGATTATCCTGATCTCTGCTTGTAAAATCTGCATGTGTGTACATTAGCATAGGAAAAGGCCCTCTTTCCTTAATGAAGGGCTCTATTTTCTGAGATGCTTACACTGTTGTCAGAACAATGGAAGGCTTTACTCAAAGCCAATCTTTCAATCCAGCAGGGCAGAAAGAATAAAGTTGTTTTTTCGGCTCTGGAGCTAAGTGGTGTGGAGGTGCTTAAAAGTGCAATCTGGCAGGTATTCTGGTCTGCAGGTCTGGCTGAAATCTTGCAACTGTCAGCATGACATTATTCCCAGTTGCATCAAGTGTGTTGAATAACTAACAGATGTTTTAAAAGGGAGGGTTAAATGGGCTTCCCCCAAGTCACCTTAAAAGTATAGAATCTGTCTACAGCTTGGATGTGAAGGTGTAATTTCTGTGCACTGTGACAAAACACTAACGCTTGATTTTGCTTTACAACTACTACTTTAACATTTAGCTAGTCATTAAAAAAACTGTTTTCTGTAGCAAATGTTAAGTGTGCTGGCAGATGACTAAAGAATGAAGAAAAACTAGTTAATATTTTTTGGGGGGATGGCTTTCTGCTCAGAGCTGTAAGAATGGTTATAGGATGAATGTTGGTCTCATATCAACTGATTAACTCTGCTTATATGTGTAGTTCAAAGGAAACTGCCACGTGGTCGGCAAAATCAACTTTGCCATTCAGTCATTTAAGTGGTAATAAAGACCATGTAACGGTCTGGATTCCGTGTGAGAATGTGCAAACGGTATTTCTGCCATGTTTACTCAAAGCAGGAAAATAAAATTGGCAATTTCAAGTGCCAGATCCTTCAATTAAGAGGCAAAGTTGCTGAGCTCTCTCCTAGGAAGATGTCCTTGAAAGACATTCTGGAAAAAAAAAGCCTCCTATAGAAAAGTTCTGCAGTAAGCTCAGAGTAATAGAGAGGAATAATGATAAAGAGGGAAAGGAAGACTGGTAAAGAAGGTCGATGTAAGGGTCTTGCTGTGCTTTTGCTGAGTTTATTGCTGCTGTTTCATTCGGTTGCTGGGTTGTATGTGGTTCTCAACAGTCCCATACTTGTATTCCAACCATTGCACAGCCCGTGCTCCATAGTGAGAGCATCTATTCTACCCAAGCCACTTACTGACCTCTGTTTTCTTTCTCTTTGGACTGCTGCTTCAGGTAGGGAGCTGCTTTAGGGAATGAGAGGGACAGAGTGCTGGAATTTGTTTGTACCTTTTTAATGCTTTACTCAAACATCTGGGCAGGAGGTAGGAATTACCAGCGTATGCACAGAGGTGTTTGCATAGATTACTGGAGAGCCAACTTGAGCTCCTGGAGCAGGCTCCCGCCGGCAGCAGGAGGTCACGCAAAGCTCTGCATGGCCCTGCTGCAGAGCCCAGTCATGCAGTGCGGAATTAAATGAGTTCCGTTTTTTTCCTTTTTTTTTTTTTTTTTTTTTTTGCTGAGCACTGTCCAGAACTGATGCAAAGTGACATCTGACAGCACAAGCAAAGCAGTCACAGTGCTCTGAGATGCTAGTAATAGCTGTAGAGCTGGAGCAGTTTTCCTCCATCCTTATTTTTTATTAGATTCTCCTGGTCTATGGTGAGGAAGCATGTCATCCCTGGCACAGTTTATCCCTGGAAGCGGCCTTTGCTGAGCCATTTAATCACAAAGCTCACTGCACAGTAGAGTCAATGTGCTAGGAATGCTCTCACCATAATCTCTTTAAAGTACAGCTGATACCTCATTGAGGACTTTGAAAAAAAAAAAAAAAAAGAAACATTCCTCTTGGAAATAATCCCTAGCCAGAAGTTAGCTGTGAGGAGGTGCTGACACAGGAGAGACTGAATAGTCTTTGGAGCACCAGCTCCATGTCTTTCAGGGGCAGCAAACACCCCTGAAAGACATGAATTCTGTGCACAGACTCTCCTCTCCTTCTCTCTCCTTTTCTTTCTCCCTCTTTTTCTCCATTTTCTTTGTTACTAAGGAGACTGGCATTGAAACAGACTCTGCAGGAATCCTCAGGCTTCCAGCAAGAGGATCTTAATATTTGTACTCACTTATATAGTAGAAGAAACAAGATTTTTAGAAAAACTAACTGAGAAGTTCTTGGGCAAAATTATAGCAAAAGGGGGAAAGATGCGAAGAAGCCCTCTAAACTTGAATTGCAGACTCACGGTCAAGTTCAGGTTTGACGGGAACGCAGAGGTGATCCTGGTGTCAGCAGCAGTGCTTCAGTTCATTTCAGCGGGTCAGAAGTAGCATCAGTGCCTGGGTTTTCTGGTTCTCCTGCTGCAGAGGGCTGCTCCTTGCCCTGCTCTTTCTCCAGGCTGTCATGTCCTGTGTGTGGGACAGCTGTGAGACTGTGCAGAGAAGGGGAGGCTCCAGGATCCTTGGTTTTGATTTGACAGTCAGGTGTTGTTAACCATTGCTCCACAAATCATGAAGTGAGTTTCGTAAAGATGGATTTACAGAAGGCAATAGATGCCTAAGGAGGAACTTAAGGAAGAACTTAGGCACCTAAATCCAAACGGATAATCCTCCCTGCTCCTGCCTACTTCATAGGTGGCTGGGTGTCACTACCAAGAGGGCTCCTTAGGTACTTAAAGCTCCTCTTCTCTGCATGTCTGGAATTATCCAAGTATGGCTGATACTGAACTCTTCAAATCTGATCTCTCTGCTAAGCCTTGTCAAGATTAACAAACTGGGCTTTCTCCTGCCTGCCTCCAGAGAGGCCCTGCTGCTCACGCAGACGGAGCATGTCTCTAGCATGCATCTGCACCAGCAAAATGCAGACACAGCTGCTATTTACATTCCAAAGCAGAGGAAGAGTCAGGGAGATCCTGCTGTTATAAAATAGCACTGCATATTAACGGATAAAAGAGGAGCTGTCACATGAGCAATGGAGTTTTGTCCAATCTCTCCTGAAATCCTCCTCTACAATAATCTCAGCAGCCTCCGTGTTCCTTATGACTATTCACTGCAATATACTGAGCTCTCCCATCTTCCTTACGTCCCTGCTGTGACGTTGCCCAGAATTTCTAACTCCCTTTCATGGGGTCCGCATCATTCTTGACTCCTTCCCGTGTTCCCTGGGTTTAGCTGGGGGTGACAGCTCACTTTTGCTTTCTATGGTGCCCCATGTTTGCTACTTTTTGGTGCACGGCCAGGAGAGGAGCAGTCTGTGCTGTGGGTGGTTGAGAGCACTGTGTGCTGACTGGTTGTCACACAAGTGTCAGAGGAGCCCTATAAGAAAGTGGGTGCTGAGCAATTTCTCAGGACTTTCTGCCCCACTATGCATGGCAATGGGAGGCTCTTGGGTTTCTTTATCTGTGCGGCCTAATAATTTTGAAGCCAGCCATTACTGTCTAAAATTTAGCGAATATGGTGGAGAACTTGGAAAATGCTTTCGAGTGGAACTGTTCGAAGATTAAGTCAGTGAGGACGTGAAGGAAAGAAAAAGAAATTGGTAATTTCCCATAAAAGAACACTCAATTTAAGAAAACTAAGCTCTCTTCCATTTCAGCCCTCATCGTTTCTGTTAGTGTCTTTTAGTATGTACACAGCAAGTTAGCTACATCAAGTTGTCTTTCTCCTTGGCAGCGCTAGTTGTGATACTGTTTTACACAGCTTTCCAGTTGTTAATTCTTTTTCCAGCTATTACACACAAACACATTTTTCCCATGTTGGTTATGCAGGTACTTCTGACCTTTAAAAAATATAGCTCTTCTGACTGCTGCAGTGAAAAGCAGCCTTTCCATTCACATCCCTCCTCAATTCCCAGGGCACTGCTGTGTTAGAGTCTTTTTGCTTCCAATATATTATCTTCTTGTAGGATTAGCCCTCACTAAACCAGCATCTGGTGTAAATTATTGTTCTTTAGCTGAGGTGGCTGCATCTCCCACTTTATAGCACTGAAGGTTGAGAACTCCTTTATCCCGGCATGTACGGATACCAGTGAAGAGCAGAAGCTTTTTGTGAGATGGGGGACATTGGTGTGCTTCCCAGCGCCTGTTGATAGCACAGAAGTGTATGCTGTAGGCTGGGCTATACGCTCCTGTGGTAAAGAAACACTATGAGGCTATTAAACACACGCGTTAGATTGTACCTTTGATGAAATTCCTAAGCAAAGGCCGCAGCGCTGCATAGCTGTGCTGTGTGCGTGCTTTGCAAATTGCATCCCCAGATGTATGAGAGCTCTCTGGAGACCAGAGGGGAAGGAATGTCATGCACACAATAGAGCTCGAAAAACCTTCTGTCTTAATGGTGTCCCATCAATTCTTATCTGATAATCTCTCCTTTTGAAGGTATGTGGAAAGCCAAAAATAAGAACAAAGCAAGGCATAGACATAGACTTGCCCTGACCTGTCTTCTAGACCGTGTCTCTCTGGTGCTCTGCTCGCTTGCTCTCCTTGTCGTACCCTGACCTCCCTCTCATCTCGCTATCAACCTCGCTTGCTTGTGTGTTACTGACCCCCCTTCCTCTTTTCCCTCTTTCCAGCCTGCCTGTAACAGCCTCCTCACGCTTGTCTGCCTTATCCACATTGTCTTATATTTTCAGTGGAGATTAGAAATATCTTTTCTTCTAAGTCTCAAAGTTCCGAATTCCTCTATCTTCCTGCCACTGCTTATCTTGCTACTGTATTTTTAAACTCTAATACACTTCAGCATATGGTTGTCACAAGGGATGTGTGAACAAAGTAAGGGTTGTGCCGCAACCTTCACAAATTCTTGGGCAAAGTGCTTTGTCAAAAGAAGAAAATGCAAGGTATATGAATACGTGGTTCTGTTTTGAGATGCTGAACAGTGACAACACATCATAGCGGGACGATTCTGTGCTAACCATACTAAACCTCTCTCCAGGTTACCTACAGATGCTTTCATGCTAAAATAGTCCATTCTGTCCTGATCCTAAAGTGATTGTATCACTTTAGTTTTAAAGGCCCTATGGGACTTTGTACTTGTGGTAACTAATTACAAGCGGTCTGGAGACTAAAGGATTGCTATTAGCATCGTCACTAACTGCGTAGATGAGAGATCAGAGCAGAAAGAGGAAGTGTAAGTAACCAGTAAGGCATTGGGGAATGAACTCTGACTTCCCCGGTGCCAGCTGGCAGCAAAGGCCACCCTTCCTGCCACCCCATGGTTCACTCCACATACATCTTGGAAGGTGTGAGAACACTTCCACATTACCACGTGAATAGATTTTTATCTGTGTGCTCCAAAGCCACAATGGGTGAATCTCTCAAATCCTTTGAACACGATGGGAAGATTCTAAAACACCACAGTTTCCACAGCCAATGGCAGATAAGTACTCAGATCTTATTGACCTTCTTTGGGGAGGTTGGCTTCAAATTGCCTTTAAACTCACTGGAAGATTTAGCTTAAAATCTTGGACTGCTGCTGCTGTGGCTTAGGAAGCTCTCACCGAATGCAGACAAAGGGACTTTCCACTTGGTGCTTTCTGGTTAGTCCTTAAGA
This sequence comes from Crypturellus undulatus, assembly GCA_013389825.1. Lineage (NCBI taxonomy): Eukaryota > Metazoa > Chordata > Aves > Tinamiformes > Tinamidae > Crypturellus > Crypturellus undulatus. Next base: position 46,869 of record VWPW01020045.1, read on the forward strand.
TAACTGAGCTTTTCTTTCCTTTTTTTTTTTAATTTTTTTTAACACAAGGCCACTAGGCAGTGTAGTAGCAGTAACTTAAATTATTTTTATTACTTTCCACTTGAGAGTGTATGGCTGCCATATTTTGAATAAGGAAGCAGTGCAGTGGAGTTGCTGTTTTGTGTTTTGTTTGTTTGTTTTGTTTTGTTTAATTATACTTCCCCTCAAGGCAGCTTTAATAAGACACATCTAGTGTTTCAAAAGAGATTCTTACAGTCTCTGAAGTTCATCACCACCTTGCAGTGCCCATAACTCTTTTTAGGTGTCTCTCATGTTTTCTTTAGGGATGCGAGTACACAGTAGTTTCAATGCACTGTCTCCACTGAAGTTATTTACAACATCATATGCACTGTCTCCCCTTTAACTGCTGTGCTGTTTGTGGGTTCACCTCTGTCTCCCCACCTGAAGAGAAGTCAAGTCATAACTGCTACCTTTATGGAGGAAAAACACTCTCAAGAATTAAACCTGGCACCTGCAACAAGCCTGTGGCCTCTGTGGTGGCCCAGGCTTCCCTTCCAGGGAGAGAAGCACAGCCGGGTTCCTGCTCTCAAACTGGCAGTTCCTCCTGGAACAGAAAGGGACCTGCCACCTGAGGCTACCCCATACGGCCAGCCAGACCGTTCAATGAGTTGAATCCACTGCCTGCCGTGTCTCCTTGGTAATTCATTGGATTTTCAAGGCTTTTTTCAAAAATGGATTTATTTTAAGGAGCATAAGCTTAACTCATGTCACTTTCCTAAAGGAGAAAAATCAAATTAAATTGCACATGATTTCTGCTTCTTCTGGAATTTTTGTATTATGCTGAATAGCTGCAAACAATTTGCATTACAATGAAACATAAATAAGTGATGCTGCCAACTGAAGTGTAAACTGAGCAGAATGTGGGATGCTTTCAGTGCAACTGAATCAAAATGGTTTAGGCGAGGAAAAAAAATGGACAAAACACAGGTAAAGTTGTACAGACCATATCGAGTTTTGGAAAATCCTGCGATGAGCAGAAGTCTCAACTTTAAAATACACACTTAACCTTAATTTTCAGCATAAATACCATAATATGTGTGGTTTAGATGCCAAAATAGTGAGGCAAGGAGGAAGGGAAAAATATGAAACACTTCTGTAGAGCAGGATTAGACAGGATTAAAGTCTGAAATAATTACACTGCACTGGGTAGTGGATACTACCACAGCCAACTCAATAAAACTCAGTGGGACACTTGACATGGTATATTTTCAAGCAGCAAGTCATAAATCTATATTCAGACAAAATCCTTTGCACTCAGTCTGATGGGAACAGAAACATGAAACAACTTCAGGTGCTGGTTTGGGGGAGTAAAGCACAGGCTGCTGCCTTGCAGTGTCAGGGCTCTGCTAGGAGAAATGGAAGGCAACTTGAATGATATATGTAAATATGCTTGAATCATATTTTGCTAAATGTGGCTTGTTTGCAGAGCTCTGTAATTTCTACAGAGCCACTGAGAATCCTCAAAATGTGAGATGAAAAGCAGCCGTATACCTATTTTTAACATTCGTCTCTATATAATGATATATACATATATTATGTAGTAGTTGGTATAACAGCCCCCAGTTCAACAGCCCAAAGCACATACACATCTGCTTACCTTTTATAAATTAAACCGCACACTTAAGTACCTTGCTGGGCAGAGAAGTGCTTAAGCATTTTGTTTAAAGGTTGCGCTGTGTTAGGTCAGAATGAATTGCAGTTCTTACGCACTGTTAATATGAAATCACTTATCCTAGAGCTAACCTGTGCTTTGAAGATGAATGTGAAAAGGAGGACACAGAGTCCTCTACTGTTCTTGCATCAGCATCATATTTCATTAGCTCATGTGCTGCTGTTGATGGAGCTCTGGCAGTGCTTGAGGATCAGGACACCAGCATCTCTGCTGCAGAGCTGGTTCAGTCTCTTTTCCCAACCAAGTGTTCCTCAGACTTTGGCTCAGATAGTATCTTTGAACTGTCCTTGACTTTCTCTGAGCTCCTCCAACCCTCGCCATGAGGTAACTGTTTGCTAGGTTTCATATGAGTCACAGACTGGGAGGGATATTTCTGTTTCCCAATTTAAAAAGTGGTGGCGGAGCTCGTAAGTGTGAGTGAAAGGTCTCTGCTGTAATGGGAAGCAGCTGGTGTGGCAGTCCATTGCAAACACAGATCTGGTCAAAATGTGGCCCCACCATTATCACAGTTGGAAACAATCGCTGGTGCTGACACGGTAATGACAGCTTCACGTTTGAGACACATCTCATGGCAGCAAGTCCTGATCGTAGCCAGCATTTATCAAGATGAATAAGGCAGTGAAACAAGAGGATGGTGGGTTGACTCTTCCTCTGGATAAAGACCTACATCCTTCCTCTCTTGAAAGACCAATGAACAGAACGTGAGTGTCAGAATATTTCCCTCTGGAGACACTCCAAAATAACTGACACACAAGCTCAGGGCTATCAGTAATGTGAGTTTCTTTGCAAACCTGAGAAGTGGAGCTATGACCAAGAAAGCTGTGAGAGATTCTCTTTAAAACAAATCAGAGGTCAGGAGAATCACTTTTCACAACTCCTGATAGTTGTGAAACTGTTAAACCCTCCTGGGAAGAGCTCTACTGTCATGCTCAATAAATGAGATGCGATGCTATGTCCTTCAGTCCTTTTGAAGACGATGGAAAAGATCCCACTGCTTTTGGTGACATCTGTTCTCTTCTGGCTGTAGCACCGGAATTGGCCCCTACAAATTCAAATTCACAGCTCTCATTTTTTCCTCTTAATCCACATGGAAAATAGCTGTGCTGATGGTTTGTTTGCAAAATAAAGTGCGTGCAGAGATTTACACAGAACTTAATGTGCTTGTGTTATCAGGCCAACCTCCTCTTCTGATATTTACCTTTGCAAACTTTGGGCAGTGTGTGTAACCAGCAAAGAACGTGAAGCTCCGAGAAGCTCTTGTTCTTGGGAGAGTGGTTACTAAAACATACCGGGACTTTGGAAGGCGTTATTTAGCGGTCGAGAGCGTTGCGCTTTAACCAAAAGAGGAACACGGCCTCTGCGGCTGGCGTTGGCTAGGACTGTTCTGAGCACAGAAAGAGCCAAGGGCCGGTACTACCAGGGATGCAGCTCTCCTGTGATGGAAAAGTGTGCCGCAGCCGGAGCAGACTGCTGCAGGGCTGCGGCACAGCTCCCAACGGGGAAGAAGCGTGTACACGAAGGGTTTTCCTGCAGAACAGGTCGGGTTATGCTGCTGATTAAATGTGTCCAGCATAGGTGTCATAACACTTCCAGCCGGGGCAGCTGGTATGCATGAGAGCAGGATTTTGCAAGACTGGATTAACATGAGTTTCTTTCCTTTTAATTCTTTTTAAAGTAGATTCATCTCCATTGAAATAAGCTGTGATAAATTTACCTTTTAGTGTAGGCAAAGGCCTTACGTTCCTACTGAAGGGACTCTCATGTTTTTGCTGACTTGTGCTTATCTTTCCGTGCTGTTCTCTGGAGATTTCTTAAACTTGCTGTATGGGCAGCCAAAAAAAAACAAATTATTGTGCTCAAGGGGACTCTGTCAAGTGAACAGCTGCCAAGGGCTCTCTTTCCCTGGTTATTCTTCCAAGGTTGTGAGGGGCTGCTGGAGGTGATCAGGACTGTAGCATCCTGGATCTGGGACCCCTGTACATCCAGCTCCCAGGTGGAGAAAAGGATTCCTGCTGACCTTCTTCACAGTGGAGTTAAGGAGGAAAGGCCCAATTATCCTCACAGAACTAAAGTGATATTGGAATCCAACCTAGAGTGGGAGTGCCAGGATACTTAGTCTCACAGCTCCTCCAATATGAATCCTAACCAGAGTTTAGTGTTTAGCCTAGCACCATGGTCTTAAAAACAGTAAGTAGATAAGCAAGCCAAACACATACCATAGCATCAGGTAGAAGAGGGTTATGTCAGCCCTGGAAGCCATAAAAACAGAAGGTTGGATTCCAGAAGGAATTGTTGCGCTCTTGATCCTGAGCATTTCCATCTTGGGAAAGTGACTGTGAACACACAGTGGTGGAGAGCAACATGAAAGCCCAAACTGTGCTGTATTCTCAAGCTGTCTACCTTGCAAAAACCTTGGAAAAGAGACAGCAGCAGAGTAGAGGTGTGAGGACAGTGTATAGAGAGCAGGGATGCATCTACGCAAGGTACTTAGGTGTCGGGGGCGGTAGAAATCTGGGCTTCGTCTGGAAGTGGAGCACCTTGTTCTTACCCCTGCGTGGCACCGGCCCGTTCCCCAAACCCGGCCACGAGCAGTCGGCGGGCGAGCGGTCAGGACAAGGGCCTCCTCCTGCCTAGCGGCACGGCACTGGGGCCTGGGTCACTCCCGGGAGGAGAAAAGTGTTTATTCATGTCTGAGAAGCAAAGAATAGTATCACAGAGAGGGGAAAGAGGCTCCTAAGAGCGGGTGGGAACAGAAATCCTACATTTCTCTTTTTGTTTTAACAATAAAGTCCAACCCCTCCCCCTAAACCAAGTATTTCTACATAAGATGGTTTTACTAAGTGAAGACAGTAAAACATCAGGACTAAGACAATATTTATACAGCTATGTATTTGTGAAAGTGATTGTGGTTTTCTAGGTAAACTGTTGCTGGATTATTCAAAATACCCTATATGTCTGTCAAAATTCTTATGTCATGTGGAAATTTTCCCACACAGTTTCATAGAGAACCTCTTTTTAACTGCTTCTGGTACACCTGTAGTGCTGTGTTAAGTTTTTTAATAGCTTGCAAAGGTCCATGATTGATTTTCACACATCTATTTCCACTGCAATAAGGTTTTGCATACCGAGATGTGGGAAGGAGGAAAAAAATAATCACAGGATGTTGAACATGTTTCAAAACTGGTGTCTAATTGTCTGTCCTTAAATGGCTGTCACATTAGGGTGGTTAAACTAATTGCATTTGTAGTACTTGAGGACAGCTGGAAAGTTTGCACTTTTAAAATAAATGATCCCTTTTTTTTCTAAGGCACGTCAGACATGAATTAATTTGCACAGAGACTATGAAAATCCTCTAACCTGCATGCCTTTTCCTGCAATATGGAGATTCCTTGGCCCTATTTAATGGTCTCCACATCCTCATGCTGACTTACAGCCCTCCTGAGGGCTGCAGTGTCCGGGAGGGCTGCTCAGTGCAGTGTTTCTGCTCCCGTGTTAGCCCTTGTGTGGCTGTAGGGCTGCTGAATGTGGCCTTGCTCTTTCCCTGACTCAAACTCTGTTTGCTGCAGCTTTTCCTTCCCTCTCACCTCTTGGTATTTGTGTTGCCCTGGAAAGGTATTCCTAGATTCCAATGGGATTATCTCATTTGTAGGAGAAAGGATCTGGAAATGTGAATTTTAGTTGTAGTTCTCCTGCTGTTCACACGGGGCAGGTTCCAGTGGTGCTTCTCGCCCTCCCCTTGAAGTGGAACCTCTTCAGGCTGCCCCTGGAGTTCCCGGTTGGCTGGTGGGCTCCAGGTGCTGCCGAGTCAGCACAATGGAAAAGACACCTGGTGTGACATGAGTTACGGTTGTGACCTGCGACCTGCCTGAGGAATTGCCCTTACAAGTTAAACTTTAAATATCTGCAAATACTTGATGAAGTTTAATGGGCTGTAGAAAGCCTTGTCATTTACACAGCAGACATCATTACTGGAGTTATTTCCTTCCATATCTCAAAGCAGCCTGTCTAAAGAATGGAGTCCAGCCTAGCTTTTCCAGAGCTTATGAGTAAACAAATAAGCATTCATCCTATTAAAAAAAAAAAAAAAAAAAAAGACTGGCAATTAAAAAAGACATTTGGCATTGTACAAACAGGAAGGATTGTAAAACATGCTTTGCAGGGAGTCAGTAGAAAAGCATTCAGTCTAGTTTATAATCACAGCACAATGAAATACCCTGAACATAAATAGCAAGAAATCAATTTTCTTTAGAAAAAGTAAAATAAAGAACATTAAATGATCATTTGACTAGATAACTGCAGTTTACTCGGTGGTATAACTGTCAGCTTGCCTGTGCACAATAATGGAATTAATGCAGACAGGGGTATGGTTTAGATGTCTCCTTCTTTACAGTGACAATAACGCCCTTGTTTTCTCTAGTGAGTGGATGTTTATATTCTAATTTTGTCTCTGCAGGCTACACAGAGCCTTAAACTTGCAAAAGGGATTTGTGAGCAGCTTGCTTGTCAAGAACAAATACTAGTCAAAAGAAATGCATGACTTATTGACCTCGAGTTCACTGAACCTTCGTCTTGATGCTTCTGCACCACTAAGAAATCAGCTCCTCAGAAAATTAAAGTTCCCAGATTAGAATTGAGGCTTCAACAAAGGAGATGCATGGTTTTACAAATACACATTGATTAGAGGACTTTAAAAGAGCTTGTTTAGAACAATGAGGTTATGAAAAGCAAATGTTTGAGAGGCAAGAAACCAACTGAGGTCAAAGTTGATGAAAACCAGACTTTTAAAAATATGGAATTTCCTATTTGCATTTTGGCTAGTAATTTTAACTTTTTGCCCTTACCTGGTACGTAACTCATTTGGAGATGCTCATTTGGATGTGCGTACAGTGCTTTTGTCGTGTCATCAAGATGATATTACTTTGTGCAAAAGCAGTGAAAAGATATCTCTGCTTAATAAGAAAGCAGCCACAACATCTTGTTTCCTAAGAAACATCCATCCCAACCCCTAAAGGTTTTTATATAGTGTTAGGGCTGGTTAGACCTTTCATAGTTTTAAATTGTTTCTGAAACTTTGGAGCTGTATCTTCTGCCAAAACACCAATACAAGATATATGAGATGATATATGATAGAGATTCATATTTCTTTTACAGAACTTTGGAATAAAAATGCATTCTGGCACTATGGAACAATGCACTTATGCTCATATATGTGGATGTGACATGAATGTAGCTGTAGACACTTCCATGTGTCTACATGTCCAAAAAAAGAACATTTTATTTTAAACTAGAATATATACATACGCACACATACAGAAAAGGGGTATGCTTTTAATATTCTCAGTAAACATCTCTTGGGATTGCAGTTACATTTTTTTCAGCCAATTTACTCCATTGGTTCCAAGTTTAGAACACCTATACCATTTAATTATGAAAGTATTTATATGATGAAAAAACTTGGAATACTGAGAAAACTTGTTTTGCTTACTCCATAATTTGGAAAGTTCACTTTGATGATAGTATGTCATAATTCCTCCTGGGTGCCAGTCAAAACAAAGACTTTTCACTGTGTGGAAGCAGCTCTTGTTTGGATGGTTTTGGTATTTTGAAATGTGAAATAAAATCCAAGATGATATTATTTCCCTTCCTGTAGTTGAATGACGATAAAGCTGAAAAAAGGAAGAATCTTTAATCTTAAAGTAACGAGGGATTTGATCCCTTTAACATGAAGACATTTAAAATGACTATATCATGGACAATTTAAAAGCAAAAGTAGAGGAAAAAACCTTTAAAGACCTTTCAAACTGTCAACTTCTGCTGAAAGATGATTCTCTAGATGTTGTCAGCAGTGAAATTGATGGAAAATATTTCTTTAGCCTTTTGAAATGTTGAATATATTTTAGGTGCATATTTCTTTTTCTACTGTAGATCAAATAATAAGGTATTATTTTTCAGCCATCAGGTATTTGTGTTCTAATGCTATCAGTTAATTACACCACTTAAAGTACAGTCATTGCACTGGAATGCATTCGTTGATATTTATCTAGCAAGCAGAAAGCTTAAAATTGTCTTTTGAAGCTTGGATGGATGGACCAAATAGAGAGCATTCCATGAAGCTATATATCATAACATACGGCAGAGCCAACATTGTGAAATACAACATTTAAGTTGCCACTGGGTCTAGATTCAGATTCACTGAAGTAGCTGACGGAGCTGTCCGTATTCCTGCTGGAGAATCGGGTGAGCTGAAGGTAACGTGTCGATGTCACCGCATGCTCACAGGCTTGTGATTTGGTGTGTCCCTTAGACGGGGACTAACGCGCAGAGCTGCAGGCTCAGAGAGCAGCCTGCTGCTGGGTCCTGCACGCGGGAATGCCCGCAGCGCCGGCTCGGGAGCCGCCTCCGGCAGGGACAGGAGCGGCCTTTGGGAGGGCAAGCAGAAAATCATAACCTCTACACAGTAGTCCTTCCCTGTTGCATTATTCCAGCTTTCCTCAAGCAGGTTATACCTCCTACCTGGAAAGCAAGTTGCTTCATGTGTCCTTTCTTACACGTAAAATAGGGATAACTTCCCATTTTCTAAATGACTTTGAGGTTTGTGGATTAAATGACTGCATAGTTACTACTACTTTTAGTTTTCCTTTTAGTTAATCTGTATTAGATGTTATTGAATCATAATTAAATCAAACCCATCTCTTCCTTACTCCTGAGTTCAGAAAATACTATTTTTTTTTTACTGGTAACCCTGCATATCTTAGTCTATCTAATAACCTGAACTAAGATTATCCACTGTCCCAAGTAGAAGGCCACGAGAAAAATAATGCAAAGTCCCCGATGCTCAGTGAGGTTTCCAGCAATGTCCTGAAGAGCCTTGGGAGAGTTGCCCATATCCTTGGGGGATATGTGCTAATGTTCATGTGCTAATGAAGGGACTACACCCTCTGCACAAGTGGTGAGCAGGGAGAGCATCAGCATGCACAGGGCCTCCCGCCCGGGCCTTTGTTGGAGCAGAGCTGCAGGTCGCTTTGTAATGCAGATTCCTCTAGCTGGAGGTTGAAAGTAGAGCCAAAGTGATGTAAGTGCAAGTTTGTTTAATAATGCAAGCGGAGGGCGAATCCCAGAAGCTGTTAAGAGTATCAGCACAGAAGAAGGTGTTCTGCTCGACCATTTTTCTTTGCAATCACCGTTGGCCCCAGCATTTTTTATTTATTTATTTATTTTCCAGAGAGCTGTAGATGAGATTTTGAGTGTGAAACACCTCTGTTTCAAAGAGGTCAGAGTTTCTGCCTGAATGCAAGGAGGCACCAGAGAAGCCCAGGGCAGCCCGCGCTGCCTCTGGTACCCAGGTCCGCGAGGGCAGCCTGTCTGTTAAGTTTCTAACCAGGCAGGGGTGAAGAAGGGTCAAGAAGAACCTTGCTGTTCCCAGTGTCTGTCAGTAAGTAATCATGCAGATAAAAATCACACCACTCCCTCAGCTCCACAAAAAAAAATTTCTTTCTCTATCTATATATCCGTATAACATTACAATACAAGCCTCAGGGCATCTCTTGTCCTTATCTAAACAAAAGTCTTCTCTGAAAACCTTAGTCATGCAAGTTATGGCATGAAATCACCCTTTCAGCAGAAAAATGGTAATTTTGCATCTGGAGTCAAAGGAGGACTGGCTTGGCGTACAAAGCTATTATGTTTCTCAGATCCAATCACCCTTAGCAATTTGGGAGCAACTCAGATCAGTCTATAGGGTTTTTGTTGGTTTTTTTTTCAGTGCAGGTATAAATCCCACTGAAGCTGGACCTAGATTTGTCTTTAGGTACTGCTGGCACATAGTTTTTTTATATTGTTATCTACCTTCTCCTGGAAAGGCGTAACAAAAATGCCAGGGAAAAAAATTAAATGGGAAAGACCTGCAAGTAAATGTAAAGCTACAGTGCTGGCTCATTGTCCCGCGATTAAAATGAGGAGATGAGAAGGGATATTCAGGAGAAAAGCAGCATGTTAGAGCAGAGGAACATGTCAGTGAAGTTTTTGTGAAAGACCTTCCAGTTGTCATGGTGGGTAACTTAGAAACGCAAAAATCGTGTTGCACGGGATTGGCAATAGTCACCTTTTGCTTTCCAGATTGGGCACAGAGCAGTTTTATCCTCCCTCTGTGCAGTGTCTGCTAGCTGTCGTGGTCTGTGATCCCGGGCAGCTGTTGGCTGACACACAGTGTTCTTGAAAACCGAGAAGTTACTTTACTCCTTGGGGTTTTTTTTTAAACTTTTTTTTTTTCCTTCTAAAAAATGATATGGATGAAAGTTGCTCATTTACCTTTGCATGGGGTGACCCCAGTAATTGCAGTGAGATTCTGGGGGGGATAGCACTGTCTTTCTCCTTGATTCCTGCGTGCTCCCTGTGCTGGGGAGGGCTCAGGCCGAGCGGCTGTTCCCAGGGCTGTCTGGACGGGTCAGGCAGCGTCAAACACAAAGTGCCCCCAGTGCCCTGCGGTGCCTGGTGCCCGGGAGCAGCACCCTGCGGGTCCCAGGGACTGCAGGGAGAACAGGGGTCCTGCATGTGAAATTCTTTGCAAAGGACATTGCAAACTAGCAGAACAGGAAGACACTCTGTACCTTTTAGGGAAGTATTTGCACAGTAGCTGCACTATGGACCAGGTGAGCAGAGATAACTATCTATCTCGTGAGAAACAGATCTTCATGCAAGAATCTCTGTTTTCTTGAAAGAGAAACCTCTGTGGGCTCCTAAGTTTATGTAGCATTAGCTTGCACATTAGTTCACATTGAAAAGGATGTTAAAACAGTCTTTAAAAATAATTACATGTAATATTCCTCTTCTCTCTTTTCCTGCATTAATAATAATTTGTTTGTCCTTATTCATTCAAGCACAATGCAGCACTGAACTGAGTCTTCCTTTACATAATCCTGCTTTCAGCTGGGTGCATTGTTACCCGAATCTGTGCGTGAGTGGCACTTCCAAGGCCACATATATAATTGGAATGCGAAGCTGGGCACGTTTGTCTTGCTGGCCATCCTGTCCCGCATCCTGGTGGCCTGGAAGGCAGGACGAGGACAGAACCTAAAGGGTCTCCCTGTCCGGGCACTCATGGCAAGGGGCTCACTCTGTCTCACTCAAAGCGGGAGCGAGGAGGATGAAGGCAGTGCTGCTGGCTGGAAAAGGGAAGGAAAACTGTGCAATGTAAGGGGTGCCTGTTGTTATTGCGGGGGGAGTCTTATTTTTTTATTTATTTTCATTTTCCTGATACTATTCTGCAGTGGGTATTACTTCAGGGAAGAGATCAAACAGTCTGACCTATCTCCCTGCTCCAGACGGTAACTGGTGAACCTTGATTTCTTTCTTTAATTAAAGTATCTCAGGGCAAAACTCCAAGATCTTTAAAATACTGCTGATTGTTAAGGACAACTGCATTCTCTGCTTGCAGTGTTATTTCCTGACATTACTTCTGCCTAGCCATTTGCCTTCTTGGAGAGGCAAAAAAATAAGCTTTCATGGTTCCCTTCTTTAGTCTTTGGGTTTTATACAATGTTAGATATGGCTCTGCACATTTATATTCCCTCTTGCTGGAGATCTGGTCTCACCCCCTGCTTAGACAATCCCCAAACGCATGGGGGTTTTGAAAGTGCTGTTAATACTTCTCACTTCAGTGTTTATGATGCTGGGCAGTGGTGCATTCAGATTATCACAGCACGGGTAAAATAATACCCACTTCTTCACTTACATCCTATTACTGCACCTCAGAGAGCCCCGTCACTTAGATTACTCAGGGGAAAGTCAATGACATAGGCTTTTGATTTGAAACAAAATCTGTTGCAGAGAGATTTAAAAGATACCCTAATTTATTTTGAAATGGCTAGTTGGTTCTTTGCTGATTGCAGTGGTTTATTAGGTGGTCATTTCTCCATCTAGCTTCTATTGCAAAACCACGTAATGGTGGTGATTTGCTTTGGACATCTGCTAAATGCTGGGCTGCCTGGGGAGCAAAAAGCAAGGGAGCTGTGTTCCTGATGGGAATATTGAAGGAAAACGTGGAACTGACTGTGACCTCCCACCAACAGGGTAATCTGAGCCACCCAGCTTTACTGGGAGTCCTCTAGCTTGCATGGGGTTTTTTGTACATAAAAGTAAATGTGTGCCTCTCTGGACATCCATGTGTGTGCGTCTATTAAACAACAGCCATCACTTGTAGATTCCTGAAGAGCATCTTAAGTTTTCCCATGAGGAAAGCAAGCCCATCAGAACTGCTGCTTTGCTTTTTAGCATGAACAGGAGCAGCATAGGGTGCTGGGGGCTGTTTGATTTGCCCACGCCCCAGTGCTGAGATATTTCTGTTCTCAGCTGTCACTCTCAGTGTATTCTCAGTTCTCCTTCTCCCTAACACTCAGCTGCAGCCGATGCTAAAAAGGTTTTTTGATTCTTTCCTAGCAGTTGAAGCAAAGCCTGCTGTGTTTTGGCTTCCTTCTGCAGGACAGATTTACTCACTGTGGTCACTGTGTGGTTGCCACATGTTAGTTGTATTAAAGGCACTGCTCCCTAATCTAATGAAAGAGAAATCAATGGGATGTATAAAAACATCCTGTGATTCCCCTGTTTTCAAGAAAATTTCCTGTACCGCCCTCTCACGTTCACTAGTTTCTTGAATGTGGTAAGTGTTCACTAAGGGAGCATCAGGCTAGGTTGATAAAATATATCTGCTCTGTTTGGATTCCTACAGCTGCAAAAAGCAGGAGCAGAAAGGGTTGTGGTTGTTAATTGTTTGATCAATTGACTTGAAAATAGCCAGGCAATAAGTTTTACCTGAGTAAAGATGATTGAAATCCTTACCAAAAAAAAAAAAGTGCTCCAAGGGTGCTCTGATGTTAAAACTGTTAAATATGCAGCCAGAGATACTGAAATCTGCTCTCTGTTTGCCTACTTATATCTGAAGAGTAAACCATAACTTGATTTGAGAAAGCTATTCAAGACAACTCTAAGTACATTAAAACACTAATCCTCATAACGTGTCTAAGAAACGGCAAACATTTAGACAGCTACTTCAGCCACAAAACAAGCAGTTTTGTATCTCAGAGTAAAAGAAGACTAAAAGGTCTCCATTCTGCTTTTGGATTTATAAGCTTTGTGCAATATCATAATCTGGATATATAAGTGTGTAGGAAATTTAAGAGAACAGGAGATAGGAAACATTTTTTTTTGTTATAATTTTCTGAGTGGATGGAAATATCTCCAGTAGCTTATATAGGAGTGTTCAAGTCACTGTGAAAGCCGGGAACAGAAGCTGGGAGTGCTGACTCCCTTCGCTTGCTTTTACTCCCCATAGCTAAGTCACTTTCTCTTGAGTCAGATAATTTTATATGTGGACTTCAGTATAACATTTAGTCAGAGATGACAGCAACAGAACTAACTTCATGAGTCATCTGCTTAATCCTGCTTCAGACAGAGGGCTTTTCCTTTTGTTTTATTAGTCAGTCTGTTAACTTCATTGTTTTGCTGTTAAAGTACTGTTTTTTGCTGGCGGGCTCCCCCCACTCCCATATCTAAATAAGGTTCTATTTTCCTTTTCTGCACTTTCTCTCTTGTGACAGTGACTTTTTCAGCCATTGCAAGGATTTTCTCTGTCTGCAGGTTAACCCTGGTTTGTGCTGCACTCAAGCAAATGACTTCCAGTTCTGAGAGGAAAACTGTCTATGAGGTTGTCCATGAAGAGGCTGATCTAATCCATTTTAGCTGCTAAGAGATTTGTGTGACCTTTGCTATGTGCTGAACTATACCTTACAAGTAATACATGATCTGTCATTTTTTACACCAGGGCAATAATAATTTAAAGTGAGGATAATATCTAGCGGTCTGTAGGACTGTGACCCAAGAGAAACTCTCCTACTTGCTGCTGTGTGAAATTTCTGTAACGAAATCCTAAACCTTGTGAGCTACTCCAGGGTTCACTGCCAGCCTGAAACCTGAGTTAGGTTTATGGAGGTCCATGAAAGTTTCAAGAGAACCATGGATAGTTTTTGGTTTCAGATGAGCTTTGCATTTGTGCCATAGGCTCATTTAAATGCATAATATGTGGCAATGAGCTCCTTTCCTTCCATGTGAATGTTAATTTAGTACATTTTGTTTAGCTGCGATGGCAACACAGTTTTTGGAAACGTTCTGTGTGCATTAGTCATCAATATCTGAGCGATGTTCCTATTGTGCTCATCTGCCAATGCTCCTAAAAAGCATCAGCAATTCATCTGTTCCAGCTGGGACAAGAAAGACTGACAAACTGCAGTGCTGCATTAAAAAGCAACTAAAAATGGAATCATAGGGCATATTTATTGTATTTCTGTGACTGCAGCAGTTCAGCAGTGATTTTCTAGCATACTGCAGTATTTGGGATTACCGTTGTGGGCTGTCCTATTTCATCCCACGGTATGACTCAGGCAGAAGTGCTACTCTTGTGAAGTCCCTGTGGAGGATCAGGCTCTTTCATAGTTGTGCTGAGGAGGAGGCGTGAGCTATATTAGCACCCAGCGACCTGATGTAGCACTAGGTTGGCTTTGACAATCCAGCATGAGGATGACAACCTAAATCAGACTGTAGAGTTAGTGCCTATAAAACAGAATACTTGCAGGATTAACGCTGCGTGAGGAGCGTGTCACGATGAAGGGTGAATTGATGAGTGAGGTCGTTAGCTGAATCTAACAGATTGGAGGGTGACAATTACCATGAGATCTTTGCTTGCCCTTGTTGCTCAAGGTCACACTAGAGCTTCGGTGTCCATCAGCAGGGTGGGTGTTTCTACATCTGCCTGCCCTTTTTCTCTCTATGTAAGTGATAGGTGAAGTGAGGTCTTCAATCAACAAGACAGTAGAGGAGTCTCAAAAAAGCTAACTTGAATTGAGTAAGAATCGTCTTTGTAGCTTCTCTCTGTAATTGACTCTTCAGGAGACCAAGACAGAGCTGTTAAATGACAATTCCTACTGTGAATTGTCTTGGCTAAAGTTAGTCTTTGTGAATTCCTCTTTCTCTGTCTTTATTTACATGGAGAGCTCTGCCCACCAGGGCTTTGAATGCTATTGCATTTTTGCCATCTGTTTTCAAGGCAGTCGTTCTGGAGAGAGGCAACTCTTCTCCACTGCAGGCTGCGTCCCGACTGGTCCTCCTACGCTGGTGCCTGCGCTGCTGAACACCTGCTCTCAGCTCAGCTGAGTTATCCGTAATTTGTCAAGAGAGAAACGAGGAATAAGAGAAGTGTGCAGAGCAATGATCTCCTGCATCTCTTCTTGGATAGAATTGGCATAGCTAGTTGCCCATCATGAGGAGAGGGATTGAGACTGGAAGATTTTTAAGGTCACTGCCATCTATTCAAAGCAAAAATAGGAGGTCTGACCTTTTTCAAATGATAGGCTTTGTCAGCGTTCCCATTGGGATTTTTCCCCAGGTGACTGCTCAAATGTCACTTACGGTAAACTGGGGAAGTGGAACTGCTAGAAACTTCCTCTTTTTTTTTTTTTTTTTCCCTTCGTGGGGCAACCTCTTCCCTTCATGGAGAGCCTCTAATGAGTTATATGTTCCCCTAAAGTCGTAAGTATATCAGAGTAGGGAGTATACGTGTATTTTTCACATTAGGCCTATTTTGTAAAAGCCGTAGTTTTTGATGATGTGTGCTTCTTTAGCAATGCAAAAAGTAATAAGCAAAGCCCCAAACATGCATAGCTACAATTAACACTGCAGCGGTAGCTCAGCGGCATACACGCCTGTGTTTATTGATTAGCAAACAAGCCCCCCGGGTTTACATCGCTTCCAACACATTTGGTTCCAGCTGAATACCTGCAGTGTGCATTGATCTAAGCGTGTGATTTCTCCTAAATATCAACCATCTGATCCTATTGCATCACAGCTTTATATGTGTTATTGTAGCTGTGCAAAACCAAGTGGCTGAAAATGAAAAATCACCATGTGAAAAATGAAAGGGCACCTGCTCCAGTCTCTGTTGACATCCATGAGCCCTGTCTGTCACACTGAGGTTACACCTGCGTAATTCACTTGGCTTCAGTAGAGCGGCTCCTGATTTATATTTGCATGTGTGAGAAGAAACTCAAGTCCCTCAGGGGCTATGGCAGCTCTACTGCTTCAAAGAATCAGGTCCCTACTGCAGAAAAGGACCAGATATCAAAGTTCAAAGTGAATGGATGCTTATTTCTTTACAGCGTCTGTTTTCTTTGTGAATGTGAACTGCAGATCACTGCACAGGCATTTCCAGT
Source organism: Crypturellus undulatus (assembly GCA_013389825.1). NCBI lineage: Eukaryota > Metazoa > Chordata > Aves > Tinamiformes > Tinamidae > Crypturellus > Crypturellus undulatus. Next base: position 62,856 of record VWPW01020045.1, read on the forward strand.
ATAGGTGTGGCTGCAGTAAATACTGCTTATTCTTTTGAAGGAACCTGTACTTACAAAACATGGCAGGGTATAAAAGCAGATCAACGTGCAGTCTAAAAGGACTGAATGTGACCAGCAGGGGATCAGAGGGCGGGAACAGAGGGATGAGTTTGGCAAGACAAGTGCTTCAACATGTGTTGCACTTAGTGGCTTGTTGGAAAACCCGAGTCCCTGCTCAGCAACCTGACTGGGCAGGTGCTGAACACTGATGTCAGAGGGACAGTTCAGGTGCTTGGAAGGAGGCTACGGAAAGACTAGTGTTAGTGCACTAGAAGTAATAAGTTCTCTTTATTCCAGCTCATCAGCCTCTAATCCATTTTAAAGTTGATATTAAAGTATAAAAGAGTGCGGCAAGGAGGATGGAGAAATTGAGCTGTTTTCAAACCAGTGTTAAGATGCAGACTGATTTTGTATTTTGATTCACAGTTGTTTGGTAGAAAGGCATGGGCTGCATGCTGAGCAGAGGTTGATGAGGAAATTGAAGATAATTATTACAGCAACAATGGGAAATTCCTTCTTTAATCTGCATGTTGTGCTGGTTCTAAGCACAAAGATGCCCTGCAAGCAGAGCTGCCTTTGCTCTCCTGCTTGCATCTGCCAGGGCTTCACCCCAAACTTACTGGAAAAGGAGAGTTCTCCTGCTGTGACAACTTGGGCTACGTTGCTCACGGACCACAAGTGGACCAGCAGCACCTAAGTGCAGGACTGCTCTGCCAGGGCTCTGATGCCTGCGTTCCCCTTGCTGTTGCCAGACGGGGATCAGCTACCGAACTCTCCCATTCTCTCCCAACCCTATTTTTGTACAACTTAATAAACAGCATCTCTCTGTCTGTACTCTGGGGGACATGGTTTTCAATGAACCTTGTGCAGCAGCAGTGAAGAAGGCTGCAACAGGGCTGTAGACGAGGATCTGAGGAGCTCTACATGTTGCTAAAAGACCGGGTAGAGACTTTGGTAAGAGGCGGCTGGGATGCGGAAAGCGAGGAGGGTTTCGCTCTGGGCCCTGTCAGTGCTGCTCACCCGGAGCAATCCCAGCTGTTGCTTTGGATTGCGGAGTAAGAAGCCGTCTCCAGGGTTCATTAGGCCCTAGCCTATTAAGGGCTTTAAAAACTAGGGTCAGGACCTTGAAACAGATCTGCAGCGTGTGAGGGAGCAGAGTGTGTGCGCGCTATCAGTGCAGCAAGGAGAGCCGGTTTGGTTCAGCTCCAAGTGAATCAGTGCCTGCGGTACGAAACCACCTGGAATTAATTGAAAACCCTGGTGGGCATTTTCAGCTGAGAGGCAAAAGCCGGCAGAGAGAGGGGGAGTGACCTGCCCTTCTCCCCGGTTGCGCTGGTGGAGGAGCATGGGGAGGTTTGGGCTGCTGCTTCCAGTCCTGTGTGTGCCCTGTGAACTTTCATTTCCAGGCCTGCCGAGGCAAAGGCTTTCATTGCAATTACAGATATGTTTTATTTATTTGTAATAGAGTTGTGTGCTTCTTTTATCCCTCTATCCATTCTGTCCCTGAAAGGCCACTGCTAGAGCTAGCATAGTTTCTTGCGTCCAAATGCTGCTGGTTTATTTTTTTACTTATTTCTCTATATCTTTACATAGGTCACTGGTGCTGCAGAGTAGGCTGCAGGTCTCTACTCACCCAACCCTTGGAACTCCAGCCCACCAGAAACCTCCATCTCAGTCTTGGCCAAGAAGATTCCAAGTTGAATTCAAAATCTTTTTAGAAAGACTTAGCATTTTATATCCTGTGATATAGAGTTAAACAATGTCCCGTCTGTTTTTTTTCTTGTTGTTCTCTAAGCGATATGAAAGGGTAGTTAGTAGAAAGAAGGCTTGTTCACAGCTGGTGACTTTTGTTGGTTCCTTCTGTAAGGAAGGCATCAGTGCTCTGCTGAGGGGGTTACTGATACATTAGCACATGGAACTGAATTGGAGTAGTCTATTTAGAAAACTCATTTAACAAGACTCACACAAATTTCCTGTACTCTGAGAAGTATTTAAAAAAAGAGGTACAAATAACATCTAGTGCACTCTCGCACTTTGTGGGGAGGCTCTCTCACAGAAAATTACTGGGGCAGGAGTAGGAACTTTGTCCTGAAAGGAGAAACACAACTGGAAACCAGCTGGGACTATAGCAGAGTTGAAAGAGCATGAGGTGGAGAAATGATCCTTTTGCCAATGCGTAACAGAAGTCTCCTTGTGGTTTGATGCATTAGGAGAAAAAAAAAAAGACTAAAGAAAGACCTGTGCTAAGATGTGACTCATATTGTGTCATCTGCCTCTGTAAGAGGAAGTGATTTGTCTAAACAGGGTTATCGTGCAAGTGACAGATGCTTCCATTGTCAAGCAGAGGACCAATTGTAGTAGATGGTTATGAGTGTCTTATTTTGCCCAAGATTTCTCTTTTCAAGTCTTCGAAAGCTTTGTTGTCTCACCACTTCTGCTGGCTTTTCTCATACTACATTGGTCTTATAGGAAAACTTTGTTTCATCCTTTCTCTATAAAGCTGGGCCTTTAATCTCTGTTCTCTACCTTCTGCAATTCTCGCAGAACTCCCACGAGCATCACCAAACATCTGAACGAGGCCCTAGAGATCTCAGAGGAGTGTTGATGCTCCCTTTCCAATTAGTGCAGTTCTTCCCTGTGCAGTATGGTGGTGCCCAGATGAAAAACAGAATTACAGTTTATACATATGCATATATAGCTGCTATACCAGTACTACTTCTGTCTCTCTTCTCAGCTGAGACAATACAGCTCTAAACTTAATCTCAGAAAACAAGGTTCCAGGTTCAAGAAGCAAGCAGATGCTTTGGACCTGTTATTTTTTTTTCTTTTTTTCCCCCCTTCTTTCCTGTATTGTGTTGTTTAACCCAGGTGTGTGGCTTTCTGTATTCCACAGAGGAGGCAGGGGCTGTTCTTTAAGGGGAAATTCCAGTCTCGGGTAATGCAAATGAAAGCACCCTGTGTGTCCTTTTTCATTCAAATTACATACAAAAAAATGGTGATAGGAGACATGAGCAAAGGCAGAACAGAGCTTAGAGTCTTTAATCTTTAAAATCTATTTTACATGATTAAAAAGATCCTGCCTGGAGAAAAGCAAGACTGGCTATTTATATCTTCATTCTCTGCAGCCCCCCCCCAGAAAAAAAAATGCAGTCTTTCACATCTGAAAGACCACAGCTAGTTGCCATTAATTTTAATGCTAAACCCTAATCAGCATTTCAAAACATTATGAAAATGTCTAAGAAACTGTCTTTTAGTAGCTTGAAAATATTGCAGGCAGCAACCTAAATAATACTGCAAGTGCCCTGGTAAATACAAGAGCACATGCTGGAAAGAAAAAGAGAAAAATAAAAGGCTTTAGACTACCAGGCAAACAACAGTTCTACAAAGCAGGCATAAAGGCATTGCAGGATTTCATGGATGCCGAGAGTATGAACTACTGACTGAGCTACACCTCACTTAAAAAAGAAAACCAAATTCTGTGTAAGAGAATGCATCAAGTATTAAATGCTACTTTTTGCTGTGCAATCTGCTCCATGGACAACTATATAAACATGTAGGGTGCTGTTTTGCAGCAAAATGCAGTTAAATGAACGTGGCCAGTACCTTGATATCAGTGTCCTATTGCACTGCACTGTCAAAGATGATGGATGTTAATTAAACTGAAATCACTTGTCATTAGTTGAACAAAGGATGAGTCTGAACAAACAATCCTACCTCAGTAAAGCATTAAACCTGTTCTAAACTTTAGATGGGGTTGTAACAGTCCTGATTAAAAGAGGAAAAAAATGCAGCTTTGCTGGGAAGTCCTAAGCATTGGAGAAGAATATTCAGAGAGGGAAAGAGAAGGCAGAGATGTGAAAGTTTCATCAGCTCCTGTGCTGCCTTTTCTCTCTTTTTGATTAAACATCAGGTTTAAGTATCATCAACAATGTGAATTCTGAAGTATACATGAGAATGCACTTGAGGTTAGAAAAGCTCCTCTCTTTATTCAGATATTTAGAAGAAAAAAACCTTCACTAGACTATTCTTGAAATAATCCCTGAGAGGGTTAGATGAAGGCTGGAGGTGCACACTACATTTTCATTGCCTTCTCCATGTAGCCCAGGTACGTCATCAAGACTAACCTTGGAAAAACACTTCTCTCTGCTCCCTGTATAGCTCTCCATGTTGGCATCGTTAATGTTGATGGCTATAATTGACCACAAAGAACAGACCTTTGGTTCCTACCTGATCTTTCAGAGTGTTTATGCACTGCTAGCCTGGCCGCACAGCTGACTAATGAGCATTATGCTTGACAAATATCGTCGTGGCTGAGCGGGAGCTAGTGCTTCTGCTGAGAGAAGCAGTAAACCCTGGGTCACGTCAGGCTCCAAGATACTTTTTTCCTTCCACTCACGAGGAGCCCGATCCGGAGCTCTCAGCTGGTCGAGGCTTTCCACGGTGGGTCTTAGATCTCTCTAATGAAGTGGCCCTTAGGTTAAACACTATATAACCAAATAGTGTAATAATGAATTTAAGAGTAATGAACTGATTTCTAACTAGGATCAAAAGTGGACAAGTGGCTGGACAAGGTACCCGGATGGGGATGATACAGCTGGGCCGCAATATCCTCTAGGTTTACGTGTCTGGAGCCTCGATACCGGCTAGGTAGCACCCCATACTTTGAGGTAGATCATGTTGTCAGGCGTTGGCACCTGCATCCTTGGGGTTCTGCTGTGGGCTTAGCAAAAGTGTCTGAACCTGCTGGGCTTCAAGTGCAGCCCCTTGAATTCAAAGAACTGGTGGCTGCCCTAGCGAGCGTGTGAGTCCAAGACCATCACTTCCTGAGTGCAGGATTTTAAATATCCCCAATATCTGGGTCTCTGCACCATACAGATCTTTGTTTATTTTTAAGTCATCTCTCATTTGGGTTTGAAGGGCACCACGTCAGCCTACTATTCTCCATTAACCCCTGCAGTGGGCTGGCTGTAGGCAGAGGCCAGATGCTGCCTTCAGCCCTCTGGCCCTGGTGCTTTCAGGGGCTCTTGGCTGACGCGCTGCTCCCGGGCCAGCACTGAGCAGTATTTCCAGCCGGGGAGGGAGGGCAGCTCTGTGCTGACTTGCTGTTTTCTGGAGACTCAGGCTTTAGCAACGTGATCTTGTAAGACAAAGCGTTGCTAATCATTCCTGTCACCAGATACTCATCTAGATCAGCAGAACAGTCGGCCCCACTGAAAGAGCAGGAGGGAGGGAATGTGCCACCAGACTGCCATGGAGGCCTTGGGAAGAGCGTCCTGCTGACAGGGAATGATTTACTGCAACACGTGTGCAGTGCCAGGCGGCCGCACGTCCAGCCGAGCCGCTCATATGAGTGGATCTCGGTTTAGGCCAGGCACAAATGCAGCCCGAAGCATTTAGCCTGTTTGCTGCAAGCACCGCTCCAGCTCCTGCTGCAGAACTGCCTGGAAGCTGCATTTGAAGGCACAATCCCGAGACACGCTGAGTTCCCTGGCTTGCTAATGCTGCATCGTGTGTGCAGTGATTCTGTGGCATCCGTGTCTCGAACACATTCTGCATGCTCAGTAAATTCCCTCTAGGATGGATCAGATCCTTTGCACTGGGATCTGCTAACTTAGTGTGTTCAGAATATTTTCAGCTTAAGAAAGCTTATAATTTAGGAGTGAGTTCTTGTCTTTGCAGCATGGCAAAGCAGCTGCAGGGAATGCCTTCTCGCAGCTCTGCTCGCTTCCCCGCAGGAAGGATATGCCCAGTGCACCCATCACAGCCCCTGGCGCCTCAGTGGACGTGGCTGGGCCCTCAGCTGCTCACCCTGCTCACATCCGAACGTGTAACCGAGCTCTGCGGCCTCCCAGGATGGTCATGATCCATGATGTTTGCTGTCAGCAGGATCCCCATGGGAGCTGCTGCGCAGATATCCATATTTTACTTCCTTTGCAGAGAGGCTCCAAGCTGCCAGGGCAGTTCTTTATCTTAATATCACCTAGTTTTCCATTCACCTGTGTGCAATTAAACAGCTAATATATCAGGGGAAAAATTCATCCAGGAGTAGGTATCAGGAATACCTATATGAGGTAGCTGTGTTACTGCAGCAAAATATTATTGTTATTAAATGTTCCCACCAGATACTTGGACAGCTTGCACTACAACTGCAAAGCTAACATTTCATTATAGGAAGATATATATTCATAATGGATTGCAATTTACCAAAATACACAGAGGGCCTCAGATTTGTCAGTGTGCATTTGCTCTGTAAGAAATACATCTCACTGAAAACCAGATGTCAAAATTAACAGTAGAGCTTGTGCAGTGTGGGGAGGAAAGCTGACATTTCAGAGTTGGCAGTCCAGCTGTGTTAACGGCATCAGGGAGCCTTTGTGTTATTAAGTACAATGTTTAGCAGTGGAATTGCATTAGGAGTTTATTTAAATTACGAGTGGTGGGAAATCAGTACGCTGTGTTAGGGGGAAAAACTGCAATCATCAGAGATGAGATATGGAACCCCTCATCCCCATTCTTTTTCTCTTTCTTTCCATTTGTTTGCTATCTCTCCATGTGGCAAAATTCCAAGCAGTTGGAGCAGCGGCTTCAGCTCTGCGGAAATTGCTGGGGATGGCCGTGAGGGCTGCGTTTGGGAGAGGGGCAGGGGAGGAGAGGTTTGAAAGCTCTTGTAAATGTCTGAGTAACAGTTGTGGAAATGTAAATTATTGATTCATATCCTCCTGGTTTCAGATGTGCTTTATCTTCCTTGTAATTTAACCTAGTTTTCAGGGTATTTTTTTTTTTTATCTGTAGCTTTCTAGAACTACTATTACCCATGCATTTTATCTCATCTCTTTCTCTTGCTCTTAGATGTTAGCTAGTGAGTCAGTGCACTGATTAGCTTGACTAATTTGTTGGCATAGATTTCGGTCAGGGGAAAAAGGGTACGCGTTTTAAAAAGTGAAGATAATTAACCATTGAAGCAACATGGACACTGGTGGGTTCTCCATTACTAGCAATTGTAGTTCAAGAGGTTCATTTTCCTATGAGATGTCTCTGTTTTTTCACAGTAATTAATTCAGCATAGTGGACAATGAAATTGGATGATCAAAGTTCCCAAACTCAGTGGTTTGCTATGATGCTTAGCTCTGTTTCTGCTTGCAAGAAAATATATGTAAAAATATTTGGTCTCAAAGGCAAAGTCTATGTCTTGCTTTAAGGAGCATAATCCATGGAGTGCAAGGTCTGTATTTTAAGTCATGACTGACTAAGGGGCAATGAATTTCTTGCAAAGTGGTCTTGTCTCCTGGAGGGCTTCTGTGTTTTCTGTGTCACCAGTTAAAATATGAATTGCAGGAATCCACCGGCTCAGTCACTGCATCAGATGGCAGAGAAGAGGCATCTTGCCAGGAAAGCTCCACAGGGAAGAGGCAGAGGGAGCATCCACTGGGAAGCTTCCCTGGAGAGTTGCTCCATGAGGGGCTCTCAGTCCCTGGAGGAACATCCCTTTCTTTGCACTGGGCCTGGGAGGCAGCATGGGGACCAGGCACCCAGGAAATAAAGGGCTGCAAACCTGCTGCTTTGTCAGCTGGGGAAACTATCTCCTTTTTATAGGCAGAAGGAAGCGCTGACTTTCCTTAAGGACATTGAAGGGAGATATTCAATTTCCAGGCCTTCAAGGAGAGGTCACACTTCCTCTTTAAAGTCTAGATAGATAGAGATTGCTGTTGACCCCAGCAGCATTATGTGACCTTATCTACCTAGTGCCGTTTTCCTGAGGTTTCCTCTTAGCGAGGCAGCTCGTGGGCCGAACGTGGAGGAGAAGCCAGCGCTGCGCTGAGCAGAGGGGGCGGATAAGAGATGCCCCATGTGCAATATAGGGAAAAACACTCTAGGGAAAAGCAGATCCTCAAAGCCTAGGTGGAAACCTCCAGTCGTCTCTGGTAACTCACTAAGAACAATCTTGATCTATTTCAGTGTTTTGCTGAACTGGGGCCCAGCAGAGGAAGAAGTCCTTAGGCAAATCACAATGTATAAATACCTCTGCTGGGAGTGTAACTGAGGCCACAGAGCTGTCACACAACACAGTCAGCAATAAATAGTTTCCTGAATTAGAGAAAATCTCTGCTGTACTTCAGATGTGACTGTTCAAACTACATGTACAAAATGTCCTTTGAAACAGCAGCTGTGTCTGTTTTATCTTCCTCTGAAAGATAAGTAATTATAAGAATGTTATAATGATTTCTCAAAAAAAAAAAAAAAGAGGGGGGTCTAAACAGCAATTGCTTTCTAGTGCAGGAGATATTTAAACATCAGTACCTTGAATTGATTAAAAAGAGCTGTACTGATAATGCAATTTTATAGCTTATGATTTGCACTGAATGGAGCAATGAATCATGATGAAAGGCTGAAGAGGAGATTTCTGATGGGGACTGTACGCTACACCAGCGACTCTGAGTTGGGGTGCTCATCAAAAAGAAGTTTGCATTTGTATGAAACTTCTCATGGTTGATGCCAGCTGGCATTAAGATTAAAGTGACATGGTTTTGATCATTAGTAATGAATATAGGAAGACCTTGCTTTGTTGGAGAGCCTCTTACAGTCCTATGTCTACCGGATACTTTATGTTCTCCTAAACATTGATGTTTTCTGTATTTCTACCTTGATTGAAGGATTTTGAATACCACATTTATGAAATATTGCATTTCTCTTGTCTGTTTATTAACTATAGCAATTCAATATTTCTTTAAACGTTCCCAAATGCAAAATAATTTTTTTTCGCCTGGACTGGTAATCCGTAGGGAACAGTCTCCAACTGATAGGTAATACTGGTGAAATTTTGCATCATAGAAGAAAATGAGCATTTTCTCCTAGAGTCACCAGGAGATGTGTTTCTTAGCCTCTTGGAATTGGTTATCTTGCAACGTTCAACTAAGTAACTCCTGTACCATTTGATGAGTAAGGCTAGCTCAGAGGTACATACTGTTTAAGTGTATTAATGAATGTAACAGGCGATGTGAGAATGCAGGCTGCTCTCTGCAAGGTCTCACACTTAGCACGCTGAAGTCTCTTCCATTCTGTTTTTTAAATCTCTTTTTGTATTATGTGTAAAAAGGCAAAGAAAAAAGAATTGAATTCACTGTCCCTGTGAGCTGTAGTCTGAGCATCATTAATTTCCCTTCAACTCGAGGTGGCACTTAGGTCTGGGATTCTTCTGTACCCGTGTTCATGTAATTAGTCTGCTACCTCCACAATGGGGTCTTGCCTGTCTAAATCCTGTCTTGAAGCAAGTACTGACAGCCCCCTCGTGTTAAGTTTTGTAAACACTAATTTATGACATCTCCTGTGGCTTAAATCAAAGTGCTCAAGTAAAAGTAATAATACTACTGTTAAAGGGAATGTTACAGAAGAAAATGTCTGTCACCTGACACTAAATGGATATGACACTGAGCATGTTTCATGAGATCTTCTAATGAGAAGGCGCTGGGGGAAGCAGTACTGTTTTCTCAGTACTGCGTCTCGGCTCCATGACCTGCTCAGCAGAAAAAAAAGCAGGAAGAATATTTCTTATTTCAAGTCTGTTTTGCATTTTGCTCGGGTGCAGATAAAAGGAGAGTGACCTTGGGTCTTACAAGTATTCATTTGAGTTCCATCTGTGGTCACCAAAGACATGTTTCTGCAAGGTGTTGTACAATCAGGGAACTCTAGTTTTCCCCCGTTCCATAAAAATTGCAGTTCAAAAAGCAGGAAAGAATATTGCCTAAAATTAAGTCTAGAAAATACAGCTCTTTCTGACTTGTATCTCTTTTTTTTTTAATAACCCTCTGTTGTACCTTTTTATTCATGATGGTTGAATTGGCTGTATCTTTTCTCCACTTTCTTTTGTACTGCTCTGAATCCTGTTGTTTGGAGCATTGCCAGTTACAAAAGTTTGTGTAGCAAAAATAAAAGTCTGAAAGCAGAACTGTCATGTCACACAGTGTTAATTTTTGAAAGACATTCCTTTAAGTATTCATAATATAACCATAATATGAAGGTCAGACAGGTAGCAGAGTTGGCTCCAACCATGTAAACTGTTTTTAATATGTTGAACAATAAAACAAACCTTTGCTAATATATAAGAAGTCCAAGCAAACTGGAAAAGCAGATGATACTGCTGATAAGAGAAAAATCCCGTTGTGTAAACTCCCATCCCATGGGAGGGGCAGGCAGTATAAGCAAATCCTTGAAAGCGTTACCTGTGTGTAAGCTTCCAGGAGGGAATGGTAGCACAGCCAGGGAAGTCGACTCTAAAAACCTCCTAAGATGGGGACTGTAGTTGTAGAGGCCTGAGCCGTGGCTTTCCAAATCACTGACTGCCTCTACCCCCCTCTGCTTAGGTTCTTTCAAAGTGGGATCAGTTGTAGAAGCAGGAATCCGATGACAGTCTAGATGGTGGCCAGGATTTGTATCTTCATCTCAAACAGATCGACCCTTCAAGTTGGTGGCTTGGTCTGAGTGGAAGATATTCCTGGAAAATGTTAGTTGTCCTTGACTCCTGCTACCTGAGTGTGTGCTGTGGAGTCTGCTGAGGGCACAGCTGGTGTGCTTGGCACCGGGTATCACCAACAGGGAAATCTGCCAGCTGGGCAGTCATCTCATGTGCTGCTTTTTCTTTCTCTCTCTTTTTTTTTTTCTCCTTCCCCCACAGACATTTGTCCGAATTTACACAGTTGATGGTGTGGAGCACAGAGCCGTGGTGGGAAAAGGAATAAAGAACAGCTAGAAGATGCAATCAGGGACTGGCATGGGAAATTCATCCAAAGCTAAAGGTAAGAATTAGAAACAGGAGTGCCTGTGAGCCTGCAGCGCAGGAAGAGGCTGTGTTACTTTACGTGAACTATTAGTGCACTCTTAACTGCTAGAGATATCAATGGGCAATATGGGATTGCACAGGGGCACACGCTAAGTGAATACCCATGGACCCTGGGAGGCCGTTTCTTCTTTTACTTTCTCTGTATTGCCCTAATAGAGATTTTGTGGCTGGAGACCCAGCTGCCTGCTGCCGTTCTCCCCATTGTGCCTTGTGCTGAAAGGAAGCAATTGCTTTGTGAAGCTGGTGGAAATAGGCCAGGGCCCAACCAGCTGGAGACCTGGCCCGTGCTTGGCTTCAGCTGAGCAGACTTCAGGGTCAGCTCCCGCCGAGCGTGTGAGGACGGGCACAGCTGTCCCTGGTGGCAGCCCGCAAGCAGCTGCTCTAGTGCCGGCAATCACAGCGGCTCCCTTGGGGCAGCACCACTGCACCCGTTCCCACTGGAGAGGCTGGGCCCTGGGGAGCTGCTCCGAAGGCTTGGGGTCGAGGAGTGGTCTGGAGCTGGGCAGAGCACTGCAGTGCAGCGCATGGGCTGGCGTTCCCGCTTCTGGCGTTCAGTAATTATGTATTAAAAGGTGTTAAACCCAGGCAGGTGCTGTAATGTCTAGAGTGTCTCTAATTTTTTTTTTTTTTTTTAAAGAAATGCACATTTTGGATTGCCCTCCCTGTGTGCTGAGGGGAAACCCAGTCTAGTACATCTGCTGAATGCTTCTACCATGGAAATATTTAGTACCCGCTCTGGCATATTTATGTTGGCTCCCTGATTAGACAATGTGCCAAGCTGTCCTTCGCGGCCTTAATTATCGCAACTTCAGGCCAACGTTGCCTGCTTTACAGCATAATCCCACGGCCTAGAGTGAACCCTGAAAATGCTTAATTAAATGACATTCCACAACAGATTAAGGAGTCAGAAGCCCAAGATAAAGGGAGATTGTGACCACAGGAGTAGCAGGTGCTCTTCCATTTCAGGATCACAGTTCTGACATTGACAATTTCACCTTGAGCATGTTGAAACAAAACAAAAACAAACATTAATTGGTAGTGGTTTAGGGTCTGCACTTGGCTTTCTGCCTTTTCTGTAGAAAGTGATTCATGGATGCCTCATGTCAGGCCTTATCCCTCACTGGTGCATGAATCAGCTTTGGAGCCTCACCGATTTACATCAGCGGCAAATCTGCTCTGTGCTCAGCACAATTTGACTGTCTGTCTCTCTAATCGTGTGTGAATTATGGTGTGATCATGAAGTCTGCTCATGTGAGTAAGAGCTGCGTGCCAGGTCACGGGGCGCAGCTCCGCAGCGCTCACGTGGAGCGGTGCCAGCGCCACCAGCCTCGAGCGCGGCCGTGCACGGGGAATGGCTGCAGGACGGACACCCTCCACCAGCGGTGGACTCTGTGCGTTTCAGCCTTTGGGCTCCTGGCATGAAATGCTTTAGCCAAATCAGTCGGTGTCCTCGCTGTGCTGCCCCTTGAAATGCTGGGTGAGGCATCTGGGTCAGGCACCAAACATCAGTTGCCTTTTATTGATTTAAAGAGAAGAACAAAGCCGTCTCTGTGTGTAAAAGCTAGTTTGCAGGTATACGGAGTAGACACAATCAAAGCGTGTTGTGGAATCCCCCTGGGGAGCCTAAGTCTACATCTAACCACAGAAGATCAGAATACAAATACAAATGTTGTAGATAATGTTACATTGCACAGATTAGAGCTCAAATCTTCAGCAAATCTGTTTGTAGCAGGAAGATGACAACAAGTGGGACACATGTAGCACACTGAGCAAATCTCATTCAAAGGCCAATCTGTAAAGGCAGCTATCGCTAATATTGTCTTTTATCATATTATTCCTCAGTTATTTGCTCCAGCAGCTCTCCTGTCTTGGCTTAATAAGCTGTCCCTGAAGAAGCTGACCTGGATTGATTTCCCCTTCGCAAGGAGTGGATCATGGCTGGATTTCACCACATTTCTGCAGGTTTGTCTGGTACCTTGTGTGTTCTCTTCGGGTCCTGCGACACAATCACATCAACTAAGCTGCAGGATAGGAACAAATTAAATGTCCACGTTAATCCAGCGCTGTCCTCAGGTGAAATGATAAACATAGGGCCTGGGAGCGGGTGCTGTCCTGAGCAGCGCCCTTGGTGGTGGGGACGGTGACTTGGCAGGCGGTGGGTCTGGTCGGGAGCAGGGAGCGCGCCGGGGGAAGGAGGAGGGATGTTGCTAGGCAGCGCGGGGAAATGCATTAGCCTCATACCTCTGGAGACCTGAGATTTAAGTATCTCTTATCTTGCGAGTGAAAGGAGTTTAGTGGTCCCAGCCTAATCCCTAGTGCATATTTTGTCCACATTACAAAATGTACCACATGGTTTGACACAACTGGGAGCTTTGGGTGAGTAAAGGCAAGGATTTTCTGTATTATTACTACTATTTGATAGCAGAAGCAGGGCAGATTATTCCTGAACTGCATCAGCGAAGCAAGCTGTGTAAGGGAGTCGAGCACATTATTGCCCTATCTCTAAGATGGAGGAAGAGATACCTGCTGTTTTCTTCCTGTGTACGGCTCTTTGGACAGTGAGGTTTTGGTGGTGGGTCTGTCTCGCTCTGGCTCCGAGCCCGCAAACACTCGCTTCGATCCGGGTGCCATGGCTGGTTCCCCTGGCACGAGCTGGGCCCGAGCAGCGGCGCTGAGCACAGACCGGCATCAACCCATCCCTACGGGTCCCGACGGGTTTGTGTGCCCTGCTGAAACACTTCTTACAGAAGCAGTTCTTACAGAAGCCTGAACTCTGTGTGACTTTACCGAGCATGGTGCTTTTACCATCACTAACACTTATCAGCTGCTTCTATTGCCGCTTTTCTTTTGTAAATGGAAAGTAGAAGAGTTTAAAGGAGAAAAAAAAAAGAAATCTGACACTTAAAATCCCTTTGTAGATATTCTGTGGAGGGATAACCTGCAGCAATACATATGTCACAAGGATTTTTATGTACCTATGGATATTTTATGTATAATCAGGGGCTGAAAGCCAACAGGTCTGCCCTGGTTTCTTTGCAAAACTGTGTAGACACTTAAAAGCATCAGCTTAGATTTGTTTCCTTTATAGTTACTGTTTTTCCTCAGGATTTACTAAGTAAACTGGAAACTCATTTTGGTCTAGTCTAAAGAAACAATTTTGTGAGGGTTAGGGGATACTCAGTTTCCCATAATGTCTCCAAGTTTTCTAGAAGCATGAAGCTTTTGCTATTCAGATAGGTAAAATATCAACCAAAGTCAAAATCTACATTTCTTATCCCACTTTAGCCCATCTGGGGCTTGTGTGTGTACCAGCCAGGACGCTCTGACTCAGAAGCAACAGAAAAGCTGTGCTCGAGTACAGACCTGTGTACAGCAGACTGTACAGACCCCATCTGAAAGCCTCTTTTGTGGCAATGTAAAGCTCTTTTGATACAGTCTTAGTTGGTGGAAATGCTTCTTTGAAGTCTTTGGGCTTTCACATGTTCTCCAGACTTCCATCTAATGCAGTGGAGAGAAGGTTGGTTTTTGAAGGTTATTGTGTGATTTTTTTTTTCTTTTTTAAAGGTTCCAGGTAAGATTTCAACAAGCTGAGGATGTGTGTAGTGTGCAAGACTTGCTTGAGTCTTAATCAAACCAAACTGTTCTTTTAAGAAACAAAACAAAGTCTATTACAGCAGGCCAGACACTTACAAAGCAGCAGATGTTTCTCTTTATAGTCAGAGCAGCAATCTTTATTAAATACCAAAGAAAGCCCTATAAATCCAGGAAGGCAGCTGAATCTATGCTGAGACCCCCTCTTCCTCAGGGCTGACAGTCCATTCTCTTCCAAGTCATTTGTTTTTCCTACTGATCCTTCCATGGTGCTTCCGTGACATAAAAGCAAAAGGGAAAATGAATATTTATCAATGGAAATAACCTGATAGTTTAAGCTTGAAAAAGCAAACACAGAAACTGAAGGAAATTGCTAACAAAATGCCTTTCACACCTGTGCTTCCTTCGCTCTGCCTTAGCTAATACAGAGCAGCTCTAGGGGACCTTCAGAGATGTCCCAAAATTAGCAGTGTACTGGTATATGTGGTCACAACATAGTGTCAAGGCATATTTTCTCCTGAGAACATGTCTGGAAAAAAGCAAACATGTTGTTATTATCTGTGAATTGCAAAGCAGTGACCCTGTGGAATGGAAGTTGGTCCTTTGGGTTAGCTGGAGACTCCTGGCCATAATGAGTCTGGTAGTTTTCATTAGGATTACTAATAGCATCTTCCAATTTTAAGAAATAACAAGAAGATTTCATGAATTAATAAATGGAAGATTGTGATTGACTAAACAAAGGGTTTGCCAGTCTACGCAGCTGTTCTGTTTTAACTAGGTAATGTCCATAGGTACAACGTTAATTTAATTCTCAGATGAAATACTCCAGAGGAAATGTCAGATCAATAATGTAGAAAAGGGCAAAGATTTGCTAAGCCTGGCTGACTTACATATGTTAACTACTGTGAGATAGATATGGATAAATGCGGAAGATTATGGTGAATAATCACAACTGTCTTTGGTGTCTGGAAAAAAATATTCTAAGTAAAGGCTATGCAAAACAAACAGGTTTCAGGCAAGAAACTGGTATTAAAATAGCAGGTTGTTATTTCATACACAACGTGATAGTTAAAATCCATGGCTTAGCTGTTTTTCTATAAAAGTATATATAAAAAAAATGTTTCAGTAATTGTTCTGTTCTTCCTGGTGTAGTGCTGAGTGTTCCCATGCTCAGCATTAACCCGGGTTTCTATACCAATATGTCTTGGAGCCTGCCTACATATGTATCAGCACTAGCCATTAGCTGTTTTAAAGCTTAGTTTGCATCAGCTGGGTTTTATCTGTTTTCCCAGCAGGTTGTGTGGCTGCTGCTCCCATTCCCTTCCGAGCGTGGCCATGGAGGGGTGTCACACCAAGGGGACAGATAAGTCGCATGTTACTCGGGAGTCTTCCATGGAACTTAGCAAGAAGTGCTCTGAAAGAAAATCCCATCTTTCCTTGTCAAGGAATACTTCTGTTCACAGCAGCTGTGTTTAGCCATGGTCATGGCTAATACATTCCTCTTCCAACAAAAGCAAGAGCAGACAACTTTCTTGGCCTTTGGGCCTGCATCTCAGCTGTCTGTCAGTTGCAAAGTAATGTTTCTGTGCAATCTTTGCTAAACCACTCAGGAACCTTGAGGATTTTTTATTTAAATAACATGATCTGTTTTAGTAGTGTGAGCGAGCGCTCTCCCAGAGACGGTGCGTGTTGTGTATAGTCTATGGGAACGCTGTGATTTCAGAATTGCCAAAACAAACAACAGGTGCCGGAGTTATTTTGCAAGTAGGAGCGCCTCAAATGTCAGATTTTGGCAGTGAAGATGCTTCCTTATAACACCAATCTTTTTACCCCAAAGGCCCCTGGAAACCGGGTGGTGTATTTATGGTAAGGAATGCAGGGTTGGAAAATATCTTGAATCACCTTTGATGAAGACTTTAAAGCGCAATCTCAGCTACTTGTTCAGCTGCTTTATTTTTGTTTTCAACAGAAGTATGGATCTGAATCAGGATTAAGAATAAATGAAGAAGATACGGAGTGCCTCAGAGGCCTCTTGGGGGCTTGGCTTGCTCTGGACAACTTTGTAGGGGTGTAGCTGTGCCAAAGTCGCTGTGCCAGTACAAACCTGTGGTGCAGAAACATGGCAAGACTGGAAAACACTGCTTACATGGATGCAATTAGTTGTCATGCAGGAATTCTGCGGCTTGCATTGCTGTCCAAGCAGGGTTTGTCATGACGGTGGCTGCAATTAGGCCTGTTACAGCACTGCATGCCTGTACAGTGCCTGTCCTAAAGCAGATCTTCTCTAGAGGAGGGATAAGCAAACACTGACTTCCCTGTGAGCAGTAAAACCATGCAGTGATCACCCTCTGTGCCTCAGAACCCTTCTGTGTCTCAGCAACCATCCACCCGCTTGTTGGCTTTTGGTGGAAGCAGGGAGATCCAGGGCCTCAACACAGCATTGGACAGAGGCTTCTCCACAGCCTGCAGCCTGTGTTGGCCTGGCCTAAAACCAGCTGCATTTTAAAAGCAGAAAAGAAAAGAGCTGATGAGAGCTGGAGCTGCTTTAAGGTGGAACTGAAACAATAGCTTGTGGCTGTCTGAATCAGTTCCCTCATTTCATAAATTCGACTCAGCCGAATATTTCAGAACATCAGAAAGAAAAGGCTTATTTCCATTTTGGTTCTAATAATGGGCAAAGGTCACAGCAGCTGGGAGGAGAGGGGAAATGAAAGGCATGGGCCGGTCTATTTTTTCTGAACCAGCTTCACTGTGCCTAGTTATGATCTCAGCAGAATAATAACTGATATTAAGCAAAGCCAAGAAATGAAATTAACACATGCAAAATTATATTACAGCTGTGTCAGGAATCCTACTCCTGAACAGCATTAGCAAGGCCTCCTGGTGCAAAATAACAAGGGGGAGCAGGAAAAAATAATGCTAAGAGCAGAGCATCTCACTTGGAGATACTGGCTGATAATTTACAAGCAAAGTATCTGTTCATGGGGTATATACCCTGCCCACGAGCAGAGCTGTACATTGAGAGCTATCTTCACTGGAGCTGGTGGCACAGAGCAGCTCTGCCTGAGGAGCTGCAAAGCACTGTGATGTGAACAGGGGTAACTCTAACTTCTTTGAGACCCCTAAAGTGCTTTAATGTGCTGAAAATCCACTAGCTTAAAAATTGACTGTAGAGCTGGAGCTCTGAGCTTTGCCAGGAATTTGGCTCATGCAGAGGGCTGTATGAATAGGAGAGGTAACCAGGACGGCCAGTCACACTGCATCACTGGAAGGCGCTCTCAGAGGCTGGACTAACACAGACAAAGGTCTGCACCTTTTTGTCTTGTTATGGCTCCAGCTCCCAGTTTTGCTCCCAGAGACTTTGTAGATCTCTGCTCACTCTTGAGTTGGTTAGCTATGGCCCAAGTTTCCTTCTTACCCATCTAGGGAAAGCAGAAACTGAATATGTAGGTGCATTTACTTCCAAAGCATTCTTCACAGGGACTCTCCCTGAGGTTCCTGACAACATTTTGTCTTTCAAGTGCATTGATCTGATAATGGTGACTAGAGAAACCAAGAGCTTGCTGCACTAGTCACATTTCCCAGAGTGTCTGCTGAAAATACAGCAGAAATACAGCACATCCGCACAAAAGGAAACAAAAAGCAGACTAATCTGTGAAAGAAGGAATAGGAGAGAAAGGCATTCTATACATTAATAATAAAATTAGACTTCCCAAGAAGCATTTAGTTTTGAAGAGGTTAGGAGGACTGATGGAATATAATAGTCATGGAAACCTTTCTTTGCTTCTTGGCAGAGCTGGCGTTGCCTCCCTGGGCTTAGTATAGCACTGTGTGGTAAAGTAGTTGTTAGCCCTGGAACGCTGCCTCCCCTAGGGATGAGCCTGCCGCGCGGCGTGGTGCGAACCCGAGCTGCCGGGCACGGTGCTGGGGATGCAGCCCCCGAGGCTGAACTCGGTGCGGGGACCAGCCTGGCGCGTGCGTGGGGCAGGAGCAGCATCACCGGGGGGATCTCTGCGCTCCGCATCCCTCTGCTCCTGAGGACGCACCGGCTGCTGTTGCTGAGGCTGGTAGATGTGGGCATGTAACGTTCTGGGGTGAACATCCTTGTTCTGCCTGGATCCTCACCCAGACGGCAAAAACAAGCTCTGCTCCCAAAGGACAGGGGAAAATCAAGTTTGCAGTAAACACCCTAAGCAATTAGATGGGAACTGACCAGAAGGAAACTGTCCAGAGAGGCAGATTAGGGAACCTTGGTTTTACCAGCTCAAAAACACATCTCCTGCATCCACAATTCTGCCTTTATTTGTCAAACCTTCCCGTCATTGATTCCAGTCATTCCTGCAGCAAGCAGCTATTCCGCAGCGGCGGGAGAAGAGGCTGCCTCCGCAAGGGAACACGCGCACATGGAGACGCCATTCCTGGCTGGAGATCCGTGCAGGCAGCCAAGGCTCCTGCTTGCTGCTTTGCCTGGTGTTCGCAGCTGTCTCTCAGATACTTTGCAGTCTGCTCCAGGCACCGGCCGTCCTCTATTTTTGTAATCTAGTTAGATGTTGGTGAGGCCAGGCACTGTACTGCACAGCGTGGATCCCCGGCCTCGCAGCCACTGCTCTGGTGTGTTTTGCTGGTGTGCTGGCCTGCCGGACGCTGGGTGCCCTCGCTTCTCCTGTTCCTGTGCTCTCCCGTTCAGCCGTACCTCCCTCGGGACACACAATGCCCAGCCGCTGCTGTTAACTACCTGCCCCATGCGGGTTGCAGGTCTCCGGACCTCTGCACTGAACATTTCCAGAACACGCTGCTGTCCCTGCAGAAGGAGGAAAGATGTTTTGGAGGGCGAGAGATCATAGGGCTCCTTAAAAAAGACGCAGATTTTCCATGTGCTCTCCTCATAGCCAGCCTCAAGGAAATAACCCCGTAGCAGGTATTCCTGTGTCTCTTATTTTGCCTGGATTGAGCTCGTTTCCCTCCGTGGCAGGAAGCACGGCGGCCGGTCAGAGCCCGGCAGGGCCGGGGGCCGCTGGCCGGCAGCGAGGCAAGTGGCTGTCGGTGGAAGCCCCGGGCAGAGGCTCCCGGCTGCTTCTCCATTTGCAGCTCAGCGGGAGGCGGGAGCGCAGCTGAGCCGAGGTGCTGCCAGCGCTGCCTGCTGCGAGCCGGCGAAACGTGCCCGTGCCCCGGCTTTGACACCCCATGGCTCTGGAGTCGGGAACGAGGTTTCCCGAGAGCAGGGAGATTAATACGAGCGTTCCCATGATGTGGGTAACTGCATCATTAATTCCAGGGGCCCCTGGGACTGTGCTGACAGTAGCTTTAGTAGCTCGAGTATTTAAC
>VWPW01020049.1:0-11149 GCA_013389825.1 Crypturellus undulatus
TGCAGGTTTCTGGAAATAAGTAACTCCTAATACAACAAGGACCAGCGCACTCGAGCACACCCAGAAAGCTCCTGCTCCGGTGGCAATTTTCTTTTTTTTTTTTGTTAAATCAAAGCTGAGTTTTAAGACAAACAGTTAAGGCAAAGCATGCAATTCTGCTGCTCCTGAGGCTCTCCAAGGATCGGATCCTTNAGTAACTCCAAATGCAATGAGGACCAGCGCACTTGAGCACATCCAGAAAGCTCCTGCTCCAGAGGCAATTTTCTTTTTTTTTGTTAAATGAAAGCTGATTTTTGAGACAAACAGTTAAGGCAAAGCATGCAGTTCTGCTGCTCCTGAGGCTCTCCAAGGATCGGATCCTTCCCTCTGGTGTAATGAGCAGCAGAAGGGGTGAAACCCTGGATAACGAAGAGGAAGGTTCATAAGGAATGGAGAAGTGAATAGGCGGGAAATCACTCTTCGTTGTTGCAACAGGGCTAGTGGCAGCTTTAAAGCAACCTATCCACATCCAACACCAGATCTGGCCCATGGGGAAGNAATGAGCAGTAGAAGGGGTGAAACACTCTAATGAAGAACAGGAAGATTCCTAAGGAACGGAGAAGTGAATGGGAATCACTCTTTGTTGTTACGACAGGGCTAGTGGCAGCTTTAAAGCAACTTACCATTTCTATTTAGAGTCTGGTTTGGGGGCTTTGTGTTGCATCCTCGCACTGTCACCTTCAGCCATCCTTGGAATCAAAGGCAGAGAGCTCTACCTGCCACAAGAAGTCCCTGTTTTCCACTCTGGACTCCAATTATGCAGCAAATAATAAACTAGTAGAGGAAGGTTGTTGGAATAATTTGTATCTTTTATACAAACTGATAATAAAAATTTAGCCCTTAGATGTATTTTTCTCCCTTAAACTGCGGTTATGTTTCCTTGAATAGATAAACGCAAGATAAATTCAATTACAGCGTAATCTCTCCCAGGATGAATAACCTTTAAATCAGCTCTGATCTCAAAACGCATTACGAGATAACACACTGTCCATTACGGTGGCAAAACAGGGGCTGTGGCAGTGCCTGCAGTTGTCAGGATGAATATCGAATTATTTATGCTCCTCTTTGCATCCTTGAATACCAAACAAGTGGTGCGAGGGGCTGGCGTCACAGCTCTGGGAATCGCAGCGAGGCGGCGCGACGGGCTCCGCTCTCCATCGTGGTGACACGAGGGGCTCCCGCCGCGCTGCCACCCTGCCCGGGGCTCCCCCTGCTCCCGGGGACGGCTGGGGACACGGAGATCACCCGGGTTTGTCCTCGAGCACCTGCATCACGGTTGGCAAGGGCTGCTGCGGCGCTGCTGGAGCCGGGAGCTCGGCTGGGAGCTGCTAATTGGGAGCGTTCGGAGCGGCAGGTCTTTCTCACATCACAAGATTTGCAAGTCTTCTTCACGTCCTCTGCCCTTTAAAGGCCTAACTATTAGCATGGTTTCATATTCTCTGCTTTTAGGGAGCATTTTTGGCCAAAAGAGCATTTACTACAAAAGCAACAGGACTTGATGCGATCCCTCGCTGAGGAAACGGGGAGAATACATGAGACTAGAAGCACATATCTCTGATCCAGCTGCAGTTTGCACTCTCTAACCTCTGGGAATTCAGTATAGCTAAGGGCCAGGTTCTACGTCAGTGGAAGAGCTTGAGTCCTGGAAATTTGGTGGCCCTGGATTTCATCCACAAGACACCAGGACACCCTGAGCAGCACAAGCGGCTTCCTCAGCAGTTCATGAAGCTCCCGTTGCAGCAAACGCCCCCGCGCTCATCCCTGGGATTTAGATGTCCCAGTTTAACAAACCTCCATGCTAAGCACCCCCACAAGTCACCTTACGTCCATCCGTCCCTGTTTTCTTCCAGCCAAGGGACATTTCTTGCTTTGCAGAAACCCCAGCTGTCAGTCACCGACTTCCAGCCCCAGCAGTCAGCACAACTTATGAAATGCGGCTGTTGGGTGCGATTTACCAAAGAGCGAAAACATTTACATTTTCTTGACATACCCAAGGATAATCATTCTCCACATCCGAATTTTATTAATGCATGTGCATTGCTGGCGGTGACGTATGGAGGAGGCAGAAGTTGGGCTTCGAATCTCCGCAGCGAGCCCGACCCCGCGGGGCTGAACAATTATCGGTGTCAGAGCAGCATGTAGGGACGGCAGAAGCTGTCGGTTTTATGAGGCAACGAAGCCTCCGTGATGGAGAGCAGAGATATTTCTGAAGAGCCTCCGAGGCGGCAAGGAGAAGGGTCTTTTGAGCAGTCCTAGTCATCCTGCTGCTGAACTTGGGGGTGTTTTCAGTTAGAGGAGATGGGGCAGACACTCCTGTGCGTTTGGCATCAGTTTTGCTCTAGATCAGCACCAAAACCCAAATGTGTTTTGGTGGCTCAAGGCAGCATCGCTGGAGGCACCTGGAGAGAGGGACCTTGCATCGGAGCTGCTCCCAACTGCTATTTAGCTTCTAACATATTTTAAAGCAGTAAATTACAAGCAGAAACCGCGATCCAGATGAGGCCAAGCACGCACACCCCTTAATCCCCGCTCCCTCCTCGCCAAGGCAAGGGCAGCTCTCCAGAAACCTGGCACCCTGGGCACCTGCTCTGCCAAAATGTAAAAAACGAGTCTGAAATTCCAGCTTTTCAAAAACCAGAACTTTCCTGAAGAGCTTTAGTTAATTCATTTCCCCCCTCCCGCCCAACGCAGACACTTTTCATTCAAGGTGCCTGTTGGATTAAGCCAGGCCCAGGTCAAGAAGGCACTTACCGAGGAAGCTCCATCAAGAGAATATAACCTTAGCCAGACCACTTTGTCACGCCTACTAACTAATGCAGCGCCAGGGACCCCGCACGCACAGCACAGCACAGAGATTAACCCGTTTTTATAAGAGCAGATTGCTCTAGGATTCTTTTCACGGAGCATTTGCACAAAAATTAAGCTAACAAACTACATGAACAACCACGCACCATTTATTTTGTCCAAAAACGTGTTTCTCCCTTAGCTACCAAGGTTTTCCAATTTGCACCTTTTTGTAATATATCTAAAAATCTACCAAAAGCCAGTGCATGGTCTGTATATAGGTGTATATACACAGTTGCAGCAACAAACTGCAGAACAGAGCTGCCAGCAGCAGATTTGCCTTGGGGATAACAGGGACTTCAAGTGTTTGACTCCCTGTTTTAGTGACTAAATGCAGCAGCATCATTCTCCAGCCCAGCCCTCCCTCTGTGCTATTTCGCTCCTGGGCTTTGCAGGTCTCTGCTTTTATGCGTGAGGAAAGAGGGGATCCCACTATCCTACTGCATATTCAGTAGGATAGTTTCCCTTTGATATCCTGAGCAGGGAAGATGATATCCAGCTTTGGTATTTATTGTATCTGGTGATAAAAATCACTGACAAAGCACATAAATGATGGTACACACACATAGGAATCACGTGCAAGAGTTAAGGAATGGTCTGGAGAGCTGCCAAAATGCCACAAGACAGACTTGTAGTTGTAATGATCTTCCAAGGCAGAAAGAAAGTTTCCAGGAAATCCATACATGATATTAATGAAAACTTCAAGTGAAGTCTGGAAGCGGTGGGTGGTTTAGGATGCTGAAGTCCATCAGGCACAAGAGCTGTCACCGAGGCTGCAGGTCCTGGGGACGCATCAGAGCCCAGAAACAGCGCAGCAACCACGGGGATTTCTACCAAACTGCATTTGGGCTCTGAATTTTTCATCCATCAGCACCCACGTGCAAAGACCAGGTTGCAGAAGTTTTTATGGAAAAAGAAGAAAAATAAAAATCCTATAGGCAGCCAGGGCGCCACCAGGAAAAAGCAGCAAAGAGACCCCAGCAGCTGGGTCCGAGACAGCCGTGCAAGGCTCCAAGAGGAAGGCAATCGAGGAATATCAGAAATGACAGGCAAACCTCAGGACACTGGTCACAGTTCACTCTTCTTAGGAAGGTCACAGTTTTTCTCCTTTTCGCGTTTTGCTGGTTAGTTCCAGTTCTCATTTACTTCTTTTTTGGATCCTCCCTCCTCTTTCGCTGTGACACCGGTGCTCGTTTCCACTTTTCCAAGGTTCCTGGTCACCAGACCTGCAGCTCGTACAATTCTGAGTCACATTTGGGCTTCCCTGCAGGCTGTTTACATGGAAAGCAGAGACGGAATCGCAGCCAAGGCCACGGCGGTGCCGGACACTGACCCCGCTCCAGGGTTGCTCGGGTGGGTTATCCCTGTCGGGCCTTTCCAGCGGCTGCGCTTGGGTTTGCAGAGGATTCCCACATTTTGTGGCTACGGATTTAAGCCTTTCCTGGCTCGAGCCAGCCTCCTGCATCCTCCCCAGGTCCCAGCCTTGCTGCTCACTCGATCCATCACTATTCCATGCCCAAGAGCAGGAGAATCCAGCACCTGCTTCCTACTCACTGCTGCAATTCCACTTAGCCTAGCATTTTCATCAAAGAAAATCCATGGAAACAGCAGCAGATGCACTGACTCTGAGGCTCTTGTTTGTTGTTTTGCTTTCTTAAATTCCAGCCTCAGAAGAGCTGTTTAAATAAAGTACGTCAGCATCACAGCCACGGGATTATTTCCTAAAGCACTGGGGGGAAAAGAGGAGAGGAAAACTGCGAATATTGGTGCTCCAGCCAGGGGAAGTATTTGCTGGGAGACAAGAAGGGCAATCTCTTGATTTTAATCTCTTGATTTCAAGCACTGCACGGCCACGTTCAGCTGCAGGGTCAGAAATGAGCTCGGGGTGGACCTCACAGCTCCTTTATTGCCCCTGGTGTGGAAAGATTGACTTTCCCCCTCAACTTCAAATCTGCTTCAGGCGTGGGGCTGAGGAAGAGGGGATTTTATTGCACTTATAAAGCAAAAGTATTTTTCTTCCACTGCTCATAAATTTGATACATTTTTAGCTTAAGGAAGGTGCGAATGAATCATAACGCAGGGAAAAGAAGCAATCACAATGTATGGGGGGTGATGAGGGATGCAAGAGAGGAGGAAAAACGGGGACAGGCATCAGTGTCGGGAGAACTTTTATCGCTTGCTCTGCAAGACGCCAGCCGATGCGATCGGTCCCTCCCGGGACATCCCCCAGGAAAAGACTTGGCCAAAGTTCCCATCGCGTCTCCTGGATCGCTCACAGCTATGGATCAAGGGGAGGAATTCCCGCTGCGGAGCCGAGCGGGGCGCGTGTCCTTGACACTCGGATCTTTATGGTCCCCGGAGAGCACCCGCTGACACGGTCGCACCCCGGCCGGCACCGCATGCTCCATCGGTGTTTAAACCTCAGCGGTGGGAAGTTTTCCGTGGAAATCTATGCACAATTCCCAACTCTTGTTTCGCAGGCACAGCCAGAAATCGCCTGCTCTCATAATGCTATTTGCAGCCTTTAGAGGGATCATTGCCAACTATCAGGGGTTTTTCTGCCTCTCTGTATTGAGCAGCCACTTAGAAAACTGAGGAAAAAGGTCTATTCACCCCCCACGCCCCCCGCTCTTTTTAAAGTTGTTTCTTCTACTGACAAGACACATTGGGAAGCTCATCATTTTTCCTGCCATTAAGAGGAGCAGCTTTGCCTAAGGTGTGAAATATCTGCTGTAATTATAACTTTTCATGTTCATTTTAGCTGATATCCATTCAGAAAAAAGCTCCATTTTTTCCCACCACTTAATTATTACAAGAGATCCTGCAGCTACTACGCCAGATGTACTCAAGGCTCAGCTACACAGAACGACAGCTCTGCATCTCTATTTGCGGATGGGGAAATCACAGTTTTTCTCTAATTTCTCCCATCGCAGGGGAAACTGTGCATTGGTAGCACAGATCCCTTCTCCCAAGGGATGCAGAGGGACACAAACCGTGCCACAAAAGCAGGAGTCTCAACAGAGCTGGAAAGCCACCAAGACCAAATGTTTCCGTGGTGCTGAACATGTTTTACGCTGAAATGCGAATGTGCTGTTTGCTGATTTTCCTGGAAGACAGGACGCTTGGGGGAGTTTGATTTGTTTGTTTGATTGCTGCAGGGACTAAGGCAGAGGGTATAAGAAGGGATGTGCAGAACATAGAGGGTATAAGGAGGGATGTGCAGAACTCCATCAGCTCCAAGGCCGCGCTCGCGCGAAGCCGGCGGGTTCGGGCTCGCGCGGGCAGCGCTGCCGTCCTTCGAGTGCCACCTTCCGGCAAGCAGCCCCGGCACGGAGCACCGGCGGCATCTTGGAGCCGAACAGCCAGTCGCATCTTGCAGCTAGTCGCATCTTGCCTTCTTGGCCGAGTTTCTGCCCAGGTGAGCACTTCCTACCTTCCTTCCCTGCTCCCTACTTTGCTGAGCTATTTAGGATCACGCTCATTCCCTATCGTCCCCACTATTACTCTGTTTTTAATTAACCTTGAACACTCGGAGCTATCTTTTTCTCATAATGGATGCTTTGGAATTTTTCTTTGTAAACATTATAATGACGAATGCTCTGGACTGCAGCCCAGGACAGAGAGTGCCCGGTCCTACGGGGCACTGTGTAGTGCCAAATGATGCCTGTTCTTCCAGCTTGAAGATTTCCTGCCAGGTAACTGCTAATACTTCTGCTGGATGGAGAGATCAGAGATGAACTCAGGAATCAGGATTTTTCTGGAGCTAAGTTCTAGCGACTTGGAACTGGGCTCTTGCCATGAACTGTTTTGTACTAGATGATGTACTGAAGCCTAAGGACTCATAAAAGCATCTTCTGCAGTCTGCTTCAAGGACTCACAAGTGTTTGCTACAAAACAGATAAGTCTTCTCCAAGATAAGAAAAATAGGACCTAGAAGGGATATTTTTCCATTGGTTTATTTTAAAATGAAAATAAAATATTAAAAAAAAAAGAAAAATAGGACCTAGAACAAGGTCCTCAAGTTGTCATCCCACAAAAACCCTGTAAGTCTGAAATCAAGTTCTGACCACTATTGATGTGTCCATTCACCTCAGAAAGGCTTTGCTGTCACTCACGCTGCACAAGAGATTCTTATATGGCCTGAAACTAAATGGTTCTGATGACGCTGAAAAACAGGTTATGACATTACCCATATTAGTTTCCTAGTCCTACACTGGAAGTAACTGTTATCAGAAAGAGACATGACGAGAGGAGAGACAAATGGGCTGATCAGGTTAATACTTCTTCCTAAAATGATTTCTCGACATACAGAGGGTTTTTATGTCCATCACCTCAGCCAGAAGGCTGACATGAAGCTTTCTGCCCTCCTGCACCTCCCCATCTCATGCTAGTACCAAGGAATATTTCTCAAAGCACCCGTGCTTACCGTTAACGGAGCAGCACTGTCTGCAGCAAGATGCACCTTGGAAAGGGGTTAATTTACTGTCCCATCTGCACCTACTGCCTACGCGCTCGTGCCCTTCACCTGCTGAAGGTGGTTTGCGTCGTCGATTGAAGACGGTTTCTATCATCAATCTCATCCTCCAACGAGGCTAACACAGAGCAATTCCTTTCAGCAGAGCAGCCCTATCGCCCAATTCGATTACCTGCTGGTTTAATTTGGCGAATTGTTAATTTGAATCCACTGATTTATGGATTCAGTTTTAATCACAGCCTTTGTTTGATTGCTGCATTATTCCATTCTGGTGGTTTAGTGAAATTATACTAGATTAGTTTGGTAATATGCTTGTTTCATTTTCATATTTATTTGCTCATCTTTTTAATAAAATCTGTAAGTACATAGGACGGGTTATTTCATCAAAGTATAACTTGATTCATAAATCCAAAATTAAGAGCATTTTAAACCAGGATATTAAAAACACCAGAGTAAAATAAGATGCAGGAAAAACTGTGAATATATGCAGGGCTTTTTTACATGCACTTTAATGTTGTCTTTCCTACCACTCCTCAGCATCTTATGCAACTGCAGACATATATTGTGCAGACCTGTAGCATGTTATGTCAGTCTCTACAGGGACGAGACAAATGCAGGTATTTGGGCACTGCTCATCTGGTTAGGGGCTCGTGGGGAAACTGGCAATACTTGTGGGCAGAGGCAACATGCAGCCATGCAGCATTTCCATACCTGCTCCAAGGAATGGAAGGATGCTGCAAGAAAAGGCACTTGATATCCNTGGTTAGGGACTCGTGGGGAAACTGGCAATACCTGTGGGCAGAGGCAACATGCAGCATTTCCATACCTGCTCCAAGGAATGGAAGGATGCTGCAAGAAAAGGCACTTGATATCCACATTTCAGTGCTGCACTTCCCACCATCTCATTTTAATTAGACTGGATTTTCACCCCAGCTGGTTCCCATTTGCGGGGTGGGTGGGAACAGAGTGGGAGAAAAGGACATTAAAGGAAAAGATAAAACCCTCTGTCTTCTTAGTCTTTTCTAAACAGTCTGAAAATTGTGTTTTAATCTGCTCTTTTTACAGGTAACAGCTGAATAAATACCAGCCCTACTACGTCAGTTAGTTTTGTATGGATAGAGGATGCTACCACAGGGAGTGCCAGGAAGGAACCTGGAATGTGGAGGGATCTCTGAAATTTGTACTGAGAGGTCTGGACCCAGACACTGCGTGAACCCAAAGCTCTTGAGAAACGTAAAGAGAAATGCTACGCCTGGTAACCATTCCTTGCTCTGATGCACCACAGCAATCACACAGCTGCATGTTATCCCGGGTGATAACTCACTCAGGCCACTTCCACAGTGACAAAACTCTAATTCTTACATAAGTATTTAACTCCTTCCCACTTGAGACAAGCTGGTTATTTCCTTAGCACATCTAGAAATCTCCCCTTCTGCCCCAAGACTGTGCTGGGTGAAATCCAAGTGCACAGACTTTGCAGATGGAGCAAGGAGGGCAGCCTGGTGTGGGGCAGCAGACCGAGCACACACATTCAGCCTCCAGCAGCCCCTCTGCATTACCTGCTACTCATGCAACAGGAAAAACTGCCTCTCCAAACTAGGAAACAACGTTAGCACATTAATGCATTTGTAGGAGCAGATTCTATCGATTTAATCAAGCTCTTCATTTTGCAAGTATCTGAATTGGATAACAAGTTCCAGACTATCCCATTGGATAATGCAGGAGGTTACACACCCTTGGGTTGGTTTGAGGATCAGGTAGCAGAGGGAACCCAATAAATCCTCTTTCAATGTATTTGATTGCTGCTGTCTGGGTCTCATTAATGCTATCCAGGGGATAAAGTCCTAGAGCTCTGGCAGCTGAAAGTAGAACCATGAAGAGCATTTGGGGGAATATCCCCTTTTATTCTACTCAGTGGGTATCCAAAAAGCCCTCTTCCCCAACATGATCTTGTATTTTATTGCAAGATATTTTAAAGCCCACAACTACTATAATCATTATCCTACAGAGCAGATATTCCTGTAGCACTTAGAAACACAACCACCACCACACACATTTAACACTCATGCTGTGCCGAAGGATGTGGTATGACGAACCTAGAGGCATGAGGAAAAAAAATAAATGGCAGATCCCAAAACATAGGGGTGGACTGCAAGGATGGGAAGTGCTGCCTTGAGTTGCCAAAGTGTTTCTGTTGAAAAATATATTTATCTTTTCAGACAACCTATGAAAAGACCCTGTAGCAATATCATATTAAATTGAGTCTCATCATTATAGCAACCTAAGCTCAGTTTTATAAGTCCTGTAGTGTCATAACAACCCAAGAAGAATCTCCAATAATTCTATAACTATCCTATATAACTATTAACTGCCACTGAAGTGATGGTCATTAGCAGCCTAGTTAACAACTCGATTATTATTTATTTGGACAGCTCTCACTAACTGTACAGTTCATCACAGAGTTCCTTAGGTCTGAGCATCAAAACAGGCTTTGGTACCTGCTGTTCTGCTCCCCATGCCAGGGAGAGCCAGGCAAAATTGCTGCAAGTCTCAAAGGGTTTGCAAGAGATCTCAGTCCCAAACCAGGACAATTACCACTCTGGATCAGGGAAGACCAGAATAGACAGCAAAAATATGCACATAAAAGACAAAAATCCCAAAAAACTCACCATCCACTTAAAAGCAATTCCATGCTTTATGCTGCTTAAGCCGTTACTTAATCTCTTCTCTCACAGGACTTACAGGAACCAGAGAGAATGAGGAGTGTTTGATAAGGACCAATAGTAGAATAAGGATTTCTCATATTTTAGGTCAACTCTAACAAACTGAGAAAATAAACAAGAGCTTTCTGGAGGATTTCCCTTCCTCTTCTGCATTTGTAGCCGAACAGAAGTGCCCAGATAATTCCAGTGCCGCATTCTGGCTACAAAGGATTCTAGCCTAACTCCTGCTTTCAGGAATTCAGCTGCTATTCACATGTAGGTGGATTCAGATGATCAAATTCCAGCCTTGTAACACAAACCTGGATGCTGCAAAGCCACCCCAGCACCAGACCCCAAGGGCATCACAAACAGGCCAGCAGAAAGGGGGAAAAACAACACAAAAAGAGAGACATTTATCAACCAAATGCGCTACTGCATCTCCAGAAAGCTGCTATATGGGGTGGAGGCTGCGTGGCAGGATGCAAAGCCCCCCTCCCGCAGCACAGGAGGCTTTTGCACCTCGAGAGGGCTCTGCTGGACAGATATCTTGTCTCTAACTGGCTTCAGTTTTGCCGTTTCATACAAAGCCTTTTAATCCTTCCCCAGTGCACGCATAAAAAGAATGGGTCTGAGTTTGTCCAAAATAAGTAATCAAGAGGGAGTTATTTGGTAATTTGCATCATAATTGGTCTCTGCTGCCACATCTTTGCTGACAGCTTATTTCTAAGCACTGAAATCCAGCTTAGGAGCCTTTCAACACAGAAATTCTCACTGCATTTTCTCTGACTAGTCCCACCACTTTCTCCCAGAGCTTAGGAAAGATTTTGTCCATGAAGAATTCCTCACTGGAAGATCTGAATCCTGGAGAAACACCTTGAAAGAGCCCAGCAGCTACAGCACATGTATGCGAAACCCCAGAGAAGTCAGTCCAGGGAGCCCAGCTCCGTACCACAGCAATCCCACTGCAAACCCAGCTGGTTCCAGGTGGGCATCATGAGCAATTTGAACAGCTACATTAGCAGCACAGAAGCAGGTTTTTGTTGCTGTTTTTTGTCTTGTTTTCAGCTGAAATCACCAGCTTTTGGGCCTC
>VWPW01020051.1:0-76138 GCA_013389825.1 Crypturellus undulatus
CCGCCGCATGTTTCTGTGGCAGTTCGGCAGTTAAAAAGACATTAACCCCTTGAAACTGGCACAGTCCAAGATTCAAATAGGCTACCTTATGTGCAAGCAGGCTGGCCCTGCAGCCACTTCTCTGGAGGTGAAGCATGTGCAGCAAGGGAGAAAAATTCCCCTTGTGGAACAAGCTGCTATAAAAGGAGAATATGGCAGACATCTGTCCCTCAGAGTCATAAGGGCCTGTAGAAGCAGCACGCATTCAAAATACTCCTGCCCATAAAAGTCATTACAGAGGCTTCATCCAGGAGCCATCAGAGGCAGGGAGGATGGGCAGACATGAATATGCATGCACAAACACACACCGCTCTTAGGATACAAACATGGAGCTAAAAAGTCTCTAGCGCAGGAAAGCTCTGATATGGCACTAGATCACAGGAAGAAGGACAAGCTGCACTGCTAGCAAACTGACTTCACTCCTCAGCAGTCAGCCCCCGAGGGTGCACGGGATTGCCTCCCCACACACATCCATGCAGCCCTAACTGCCATGTTGCTTCTCAGGCACTTCCCCAGGGAAGAATGGGAGCTGCTGCCAGTTACCTGAATCAGGGGCATCTGAGGCAGATTGGAGAAGAAGAAGGAGAAAGAAGTTTGTAAGCAGAACACAAAAGCCAGGTT
This sequence comes from Crypturellus undulatus, assembly GCA_013389825.1. Classification (NCBI taxonomy): domain Eukaryota; kingdom Metazoa; phylum Chordata; class Aves; order Tinamiformes; family Tinamidae; genus Crypturellus; species Crypturellus undulatus. The sequence continues at coordinate 661 of VWPW01020051.1, forward strand.
CTACAGCAGACCACCCCCTCACCTCATAATGGCATTTATTTAGCTTCCTCCTGTGAGCACAGTGCAAGCAATAGCTGTAGCTATATGACAAGTTCCTCAGCGGGAGTCCATGTCTTCTAACACCATGGGGCAACCTGGTCCTGCTTCTCCTACACTTCTGTACAGCAGCAGCATGAGGACTTTGGGGGCCAGAAAGAGTCTCAGATGAGGGACAGGATAGGCTAATCCAGGACAAGCACAGGCCAAAGGACTGGGCTCACATGGGCACCAAGCGCACGTGCCTTGTGAGTCACTTGTGTAGATAAGAAGAGAAGGTGCGTGGACACCACAGCACAACACAGCTCGATTGCAGCACTTACCAATCTTGAAGCGGCCCATGTAGTAGATCTGAGTGCTGAGAGCCAGAGAAGCCAGAACATGGATCATTGAGAAAATATCCCAAAACCACATGTCATTTTTCCCAAATACCTGCAAATAAAGATATATTAATAGCAAAATGAGCCCAGCTAACAGTGGACCAGTCCTTCCCCACTCCCTGCCCCAACCACCACAGGGTGTCAGAAATCATCACCGAACATAGAAATAAACCCCCAAATCCTCAATCTGAAATCAAAACTGTAAATCCAGACAAAATCCAGAAAAGCAATATGAGCACAGCACTTCTGGAGAAGAGACCATTTTTCAAATCCTTCAGAGAGGACTGAAAATTCAGAGGACTGCAGCTGGCTCAGGGAACAGAAATGCAGGGACTCCCAGGCCCAAACAATCTCTCCCTTCTCCCAGGCAGCATCTTTCAGGCCTGGAGATGGATTTGACAAACAGGCAACCAGGGAAAAAGCCATTACTTTAACTAGTGCATCACATCAGACTAAAATTACTCTCAGTAATGCCCAGTAAATCCAATGATTTTCAAGACATGCGAATTCTTCAGAGGTACAAGGTGAGAATACACAACTGTTTCAGGAGATCTTTCACTTAATTCGGGTATAGAAAGTGTCACACATGATCCATGTGTGGTAAATTCTGAAGAGTCACACAGCAGTTGAGCAAATGGTTATTTTTATACTGAAAAGGACAAAGCTGCCGGGCAGGCAGTTGCTCCTATCATACACTGCTTTAGTTTATTTAAGAACTGAAAGTTCCCTACAAATCCAGGTTAATGCTATATGAAAACCTTAGTGTTACAGTCATACACTGAAGTGCCCAGAAACTCAGGGCTGCTGTCAGGCTGTGAGCACACATGGTTTTCCTCTGAATGTTTCCTTCCCTGTGATCAAACTTACAAAAAGGTAGGAAAACTGCCTCTGCATGAGTGGAACTAGGGAGACATGCAGCTTATAAGCTTGCTCTATTCCTCAAAGCTCCTGGAAAGGTATCATACAGTATCCTATAATAAAACCTCATGATGTTGCATCTTAGTGTGTAGCTCTGCTACTGCTATCAAGTGATTCTTAGAAATCACGATCAAGCGATTCTTGGAAAGTCACAAGGAAAATCAACTATCTCACAGATCCTTTCTCTTACCCTAAGACCGTCACAGAACTGATTCATAATTTGTATTATGCTGGATAGTGTTGAGCTAAAAACCTGCGGGGACACAGCTGCTAGTTCAATGCAAGAATTTAATGGAGTTTGCCTGGTTACTGCTGAATGAAACTCCAGATTTTCAAAGAAGAGAGCAAAGACCTCAAAGGTCAAACACACATTGGCAGTTGAGGCAAGCCAGCTCAGCACCTGTACTGCTAGGAGCAAAAGGGCAAAGCTCTGCACCAGTCTGAACCATTGGCAACTGCTGGTACACAGGGGTGATCCTCTTGCTATTCTAGCTGCTGGCTCCCTCTGCACCACTGTCCTTCTAGCTAAATATTTCTGAAACTTGCCTGGAAGTTCCTGGACCATTATATTAGCCCTGCATCCCTCCAAAGATAGCAAAGCCAACTGCAGGAGCTGTTCCCAGCAACACAGTTTCCCAAATGAGAGGAAAAGACATGAGCAGTTTGGCAAAGGTCACTTTTCTTTGAAGCTCAACCCAGTTCACCTCTGCTCCAAGAAGGACCTCCCCATGGGAAGCCAGTGGCATGTTTATACAAGAACATCTTGGTACATGAACCTCCCCTCTAGGGAAGGGTAGCATAGGCAAGGCAAGACTTAAAAAAGAGCAAGCCTAGAGCAAACTGCTCTGCTCTTCTCTGTGAGCCCAGCGAGAGTGGAGGGGAAAGGGGGAAAAAAAAAGCTCATTGGGAATTCAAATGCTAACATCTGCTTCACACACTCTCATTCAGCTCAGCTGCTCTTCACAATCATTTTCCCACTTGAGCCATGCTTCCTGCACCACCACCTCCTTCCCAGAGAGGGAGGTAGATAAGAGGAAGTTATACCACTCCAAGGACTGCCAGACAGATGACCACTGCAAATGAGGCATAGGCAGAATAGGCACTGGCATTGATGTCTGGATGGCGAGTCTGGTAGAGCTTGAGCATACACAGTCCTGCAATCATGTACATGAAGGAGGTGTCTGTGGAGGGAGAACAAGAGAGTACAAGATATGTACTGCCAACAGACTCAAGCAGTTCCAAATTGTGTATAAAGGAGAAACATGAAGCAGGACCAAACCCAAAGCTAGCAGACATGAAGCCTTGATGCTATGTGACATTGGACAACATCTTCTGCTTTGCCATCATGTGGTGAATCTAACATGCCCTGGGACAACAAAGAATAGGGCCCAGAAGATAAATGCCCAGCAACATAAGCCAGCACAGGAACAGGCAGGGAAGCAGAGGGGTCCTCAAAGAAAGTGTTTCCACTGCAGTGGAGAACAGAGAACTTCAGGCTGTAGCACTCAGGCATCCTGACTGGATTTTCCATCTTTAAACTCTCAGCACTAAAAGTGAGGGGAGCCCCTAACAGTAGCACACTACAGAAGTCCTGGGCCCTGGAGGGAGGCTGAAGTGCATTAGCAGTCATACACCTCCTGACTGCACCATAAAATAGGCAAACTCCAGGGAAATTTTGTATGGGCAGAAGAATGGGAAATACTCAGCAGGAGGCAGAGCACAGCAAATCCTGTCACCAGCTCAAAAGGAGAAAAGCAACTCATCTTACCAAACTGGAAATTGGAATAATTTGGGCAGACATGATAACAGGCACTGAGCACCCCTTCCATCATCAGAGCAATGCCCATAGCATAAAAGAGACCAAAATGCTTTGGGATTCCATAATCCTGGAAGAGAGGAGAGCTGCACAATACAATATCCTTAATCACAAGCAAATTTTCATTCTCCCTTTCCTTCTTCCCCATCTCCACTCCTACACCTGTCCTCCATCTACCAGTGCAACACAATAGGCTGCACAGCCAGCTGAATCCACAGGGAACAAATCCCAGTTAACCACATGAAACTTCAGCCTGGAGACCTCTGTGTCCTCATACTGTCACATCTTGAGACAAAAGGAAGACTCAATCCTCCATCAAGAAAAGCAAATGGAAAGCCACTGTGTAGCTCACTCTATTTCGCTTCTAAATTCCCCCCATCCTTTCTTCCTCCACTAGGTCCCAAGCAATAATGTTCCTTACCAGAGTATAGACATCTTTCATCTCCATGGCCCGACGGTGGAGGATGTCTCTGCGGAACACAATCAGAAGGAAGAGAAAGCCCAGCAACATGTGGCCCACATTGCTAAGGATGTTGTTGAAAGCACTGCAGGAAACAAGGTTTAAGACAAGGATAGCATAGCGCCTAGGAGAACCCTAGGCCACAAACTGTGCATCTCATCTGCATTCTGCACTCTGCACTTTGTCATTTGCCCAAACACCTGTAGTTTTACATGCTGCATGACAACTTTAGGTTGAATAGTTCACTTCGCTCGGTGGATTTAAATACTTTCCTTGCAAGATTCCTAAATCTAGTCTCTCTGCATTTCACAAAATCACAGAATGGTTGAGACTGGAGATCATCTAGTCCAGCCGCCCTGCTCAAGCAGGGACACCTAGAGCATGTGGCACAGGGCCGCATTCAGGCAGGTTTTGAATACCTCCAAAGAAGGAGACTCCACAGCCTCTCTGGACAGCCTGTTCCAGTGCTTTGTCACCCTAACAGCAAAGAAGTTCCTCCTGATATGGAATTGAAACTTCCTGTGTTTCAGTTTGTACCCATTACCTCTTGTCTTGTTGCCAGCTACCACCAAGAAAAGTTTGTCCCCATCCTCTTTACATGCTCTGTTTTACATTCTTCCATTTCCATGTTGGATCAGAGAAATGCTGCACTGAAAGGACTAAGCTAAACTTCTTTGCAGAGCTACTGCTCCTTCAATACATGTGAAAATGTTTAGAAAAGTTCCAGAACCTTTTCTTGCTTCCCAGTAGACTTGTTGTGGGAACTCTGGTACCAAAGTTCCTGGGTACCTGTGTCTCACTGCAACAGAAAGCCATAGTTGAGCTAAGCAGAAAACTGAGGGAGACTGCTATGAGCCCTAACCCTCTGTGGTCTTATCAGCATGGATGCTGTAAGCCTGGCAGGGACAAAATCTTCACTTGGGCACAGCACAAACATGCAGGACACACAAAGCCATATCAGTGATCACACACCTCAGCACTCCAAAGGGGTGAGCACACAAGAAGTTGTAGTAGCAGATGTCCTGATTGCCTGTCACATTCACTACCTGGGAAGAAAGGAGGCCAGAGCACTGATGTTAGCACTTCCTCTCCAGCCTGAAGGGTTTGCTTTATGCACTAGCATGCATGCAAGGTGTAAATGCTGTACTGTATATATGGCACTCATGAGTTGCAGCTCTGTAACACTACACTCTGCAAATGGCTTTTCACAACACACTATAGCTTAGAGACCGTGGCACAGATTAGCAGCAAAAACTGCTGCAGCAGCCCAGAGGTGCTTTGGACAGGATTGAATGTTATCAGCCAAGTCCTTGATTGTTCCAAATCCCAGCTGATCTTTGTTGCTGTCCTTGACCAATTTAATGGACTGGGTGCCAACATTTTAGAAGAAAGTCACTGGGTAAGGTCCACTGTGCCTCAAGAGGTGTTTTAAGGACTAGGATATAGCATAACCCAAGCACCAGTGCAGAGGAGTACCAGCATTTACAAATGAAGCTTTTACAAGGGCAAGAGGATGATATAGGCCACAAACTTGAAAGCAGTTTTTGGAGGAAACATACTGTGTCCTCACTCCTGCTTCCCTCAGCTCCACTGAAAAAACAAGAGGCAAAAAATAGATCTGCTTATAGATCTCCGAATAGCAGCAGGATGGTAAGAGGGAAAGCAGAGATAGGGAAGGGGGAGGAGGAAAGAAAAAAGTTGCTCAAATCACAACAAATCTGTTAGACAAGTGAGTACAATTTAGAAATAATTTATTCTTCCTGCCTCTAAAGTGAAACAGACCCCAAATGAGACATCAGAGAGGGAGGAAGACAGTGGAACTCCCCACTTTCCAGATAAAAATAACAGAAAAGCTGCAAGCTCTGCCAAGGCTCAGCACCTGATGCAGAAAGAGCAGCTAAAGTAAATTGCTCCTTCGACATTAAGAGGGATTCAAGCATGACCCCATTTTACTGCAATTGTTCTTGCATCATGAGCAGGTTTAAAGGCAAGAAGACCCAGGCCCAGACCTAGGGGACAGCTACGCAGGGACTGACGCACCGTCTGGTAGGTGATGACGAGCTGGATTACAGGCAGGACATAAAACACTGCAATAGTGATGATGTTCCTGCAAGGAGGAGGCAGCAGCAGCAATTACATACACCAGCACAACCAGCAAATGCCCAACACAGAGCCCCACAGCGCTCATGGAGCAGGCACATACAACCCAGTGCCTAAGGGCACAGATCCTTCTCTCCCAACAAATATGACAGTCAGAGCTTTATGCTAGCTCAGTTGCAATCTTCTGAAGCAGAAGAGCAAACACGCTAATGCTGTCTAACAGGAGCAAAAAAGGCACAAAAAAGCTAGCACATAAATCACATGCGTATGTTTTTAAATGACAGTTCCAGATTCCTCAGTTTGTTCCAGTGCAATGCCCATTACTGTACTTTAGAGCTGTTAACACAAACGAGTTTCCATCTATAGATCTGTTTGAATTGGTCTACAAATATTCTCACTTGAAGCATATGAAATTTGCAGCTAGTGGTTGGAACAGGGGCAGAGTGCATGACAGGATGGCTCAAAAGAAATGGCTCAATCCTAACACATTTTTGAAAAGAAGAGCATGTGGACACAAATGGAGAATCCACAGCCAAAAACTTAGTACTGAACTGGAGCTTTATCCAAGTTATTGTCACCTTACCAGAAATAAATTTTGTATTTTTTGCTGACAATCCTTCGATCCTTCCTGGACAAGTCTGACAAATGGAGGAACACCTAAAACATCAGTGGGATGTGAAAGAGGGAAAAATTAAATCACTCATTTTAATAGAGCACCTATCACATCAGAAAGACTGTGGAAGAACATCCAAAATACATTTATCTTTATTACATGAAATCCTTCGAAGAAGGAATGGAAACTTAAAAACTCTGGTAAACAAATACTGCTGGTACTGGTCCAGCTTTGTCCATTGCCCAGCATCACAATCATGGTTGCAATGGTAACTTACCTTAGTGCAGATGACATTCTTATCACTTTCAATTTCTGGCATGGTGTCAAAGTCACTCTCTTCCTCAACAGAGCTGTCAGTGTCAGAACCAGTCTGAGGCCCTCGCTCAGGGGAAGACAACTGCTGTCCACCACTGGAGCTTGACTCATCTGGAGCAGAGTGGCGAGAAAGAACTGGTCAAAGACTAAATCCCTCTATGGACAGCAGCAAGGAAACAGACCTTCTCTGCTGTGAAAATTGGACAAGGACAAGGCCATTTCAAGGAACCAAATTGTCCCATGATTATAGCCCTTCCCAAAAGCTCCAAATGCTAGTAATAAGTACTTTCAAAGACTCTTCTTTCCATACCTATTCTTCCCCCAACCCCAGCATTCTCTTTGTCTGTGTCTTTACTCTAATGCTTTTCATCTCTGTAACTTTTTCTACTCTTTATTAGGCTGGACTCTGAAATCTGGAAGTCCAAAACAAGCCAGAAAGCCCTAGTAAAACAGCAGTGTGGGAGTCAGAAACAGGTCATCATGCAATTTTTGTATAATCTTTGTATATAAGCTTTTCTAAAAACGTATAACAGACTAAAAGAAAAAAGCTGAACTTTCAGAGACAGAAAATCAGCTTTGCTCCTCCTACATGTACAGTACTGCTCACCTGCAGGTTATTGGGATTGCCCATACTCACTCTATTGGTTTGATGAATTCCTTGCAAGCCTGCTGCCCAGATCATTTGAGCAGAACATTTACGTCTCATCTCCCAAATGCTTTTAAAGTATACTCTTGAAAAGAGCATGCAGCCTTCAACTCTGCTCCAAGACCAAATTCCTCCTGAATTTTCCCAGAGGTCATGGAGCCTCACTTCTGAATTTCTCTACCAGGTGTTTGAAAGTACTACAACTTCACAGTTCTACAACTGGGCAACATCTGAGGTGTCAGTACATCTTTACAGCAAAGACAGCAAATGAAACCTGAGCAAGGACTAAAAATTACAGAGCTCCTACCCTCATCTGAGCAGCTCTGACCAGCACCACATCACCTGCACCTGAGTCCCAATTCTGCCAAATCCAAGGGCTTTGCCTAAGAAGTCCCTCAGCATTGTCAACCCCTATCCTTCCACAGGCACAACACTTGCAAGGAGATCAAGAAATACTTTGGCAAAGGAAGAGATTTCCCATCATCTTAAAATAGCAGCATTCCAGGGAGCTTTGTTTGCTGCCCAAGGCACAATTTATCTGTTGACAGTTATTGTTCACCTAGTAAAGCCTCCAGAGAAAGAACCTCCATCTCTCTCCTGCCTTGTTGCACACAATCCAAACTATTTCCTTCTTTGGAAGACTAAAGAGGCTTAATGACAGACTCCTGGAGGCTAGTTTGGAAGGGACATTTGGCAATTTAGTTCAACCCCGTGCTAGAAACAGGACTGCTAGATAACTGTGGTTTTGTTTAGCTGAGACAATGGGTATGTTCCAGAGTTGTGCCACTTTTTTGGAGCAGAATTTTTTCCCAACATGCCTGAATCTCCTAAGCTACAGTTTCTTTTTGTCCTGCTGTTAGATCAGCTTGTATCTTCAGTCCCTTTGGGTCTTAAAGCACTAAATCCGAGCCTGATCCTGCCCCACATAGAGTCCCCACTTCCATGCCCCTGGGTATGGAAGATACCGTACCAATAGCACCATAGCTGCTTCCCTCAGGAGTACTGTCTGTGATAGGGTGTGAAGAGCTCATTATCCCAGATCCTGCAATGGAAACAGACCTGTAAGAACTAGTTAGCCTTAAGTCAATGAGAAAAGATTGAGAAGGCACCCTCCCTCCCACTAGGGCATACTGCAAAGCAAGTGTTTCTTGATGGCTAAGTAGAGATATAACAACTGAAACTGCCAAATTGCACAAACTCTGTCAATGTGGCAGAAAAGCGATGGAGAAACTTTGGGTACTATCTATCTCCAACAAGAAGATAGGGAAGTTGGAAGTCTTGTGAAGGTAGGGCAGTTTCATTTTGCTAAAAATTGAAAACAGTACCCAACTGGCTAAAGAACTGATACAGTTGCAAAACACCCAATAAGGGACTGAAACTCATCTCATTGATGGTGCAAAGAGAAAATAATCTTTTGGAACTTGCTCGAAGATTCTGGAAGGACCAACTTGTAAGAATCCTCGTCATCCTTCTGGAAGGATCAACATAGCACAGTCACATACTCCTTCCCTAAGGGTATAGAAGACAGAGTCTAGCACTGATGAATTGAGCTGGGATCAGGAATGACACCTGATCAACTTCCCTGGCTGGACTGTGAGTCTCCCTTCACCCGCCCTTAACCTGGAACGCTGGGCTAAGGTAAGTCCCTATAAGGTTGAAAATCCCCTGTACACTCAGGATGCAGTAATGCTACAGCATTTTATTTTATTTTATTTTATTTTATTCTGGGATAAGCAGTGTACTCTTTAGTTGTGCTAATTGTTAATTTCTGTTTACTAATTGATAAGCCTATGCCTACAACGGTTGTGCTGGTTAATGGACATCCATGTTGTTATTGCAAAAGTCTTGCACTGGTGAATAAAATCAGCTAACTAAAGCCCAGTGGTTGTTGCCCCTCTGGATAATTTTACTGTCTTCTTTAATGAGCTATCATGACATTTGCTTCCTGCACAGTATGAAGCAAAACCATTCCATTCAGTGTTCCCACAAAGACTGCCACTTGGATTCAGAAGAGCACAAGTCTCTTCTGCAGCACCCAGTGGAGATCATCCTACGGGGCTGCAAAGCATGGCAAACTCCAGGACACCTCCAAGCACCCTCCAAGTGAGGATCTAGTCACCTGTCACTACCTCCCTCAAGTTATCCCCAGAAAAGTCACAGGCAGGTTGTTAAACATGCAATTCCTTGAAAGGGAGACAGCAAGACCAGCCAAAGCAACGCCCTGTTTTTTAGTGGTGGCAAATGGCAAGACAGGATATGGTGCTCATAAAGCTTCACCCTTGTCACAACATTGTGCGGCTAGTCTGCGGCAGAGAGGCAGAGGGAAGATCAAATATATCTAACCTGACAGAGGTCCAACTAGCCAGTCAGTACATAAAACCTTACTGCAGCCTGACAATTCCTCACATCTTCCAAGTTCCTCTTCCAGATTACCAGTACCTGACCCATCCCAAAGCAATGAGCATAGGCAGATCTTCCCGACAATGACCCACCCAGCAAGGATATTTGACACTATCCAGTTCACTCTCTCCTCTGACACATTCATTATACTTGTTTGATTGTGGTCTCGGATCTGGTGTGCCCTCCTGGAGTGGTAGGGCAAAGAAAGCTGAAACAAAGAACATCAGAGGAGCATTTGAAGTGGACAAAAGAACATGGATCAAACAGCCAAGGAGCTCTCCCCTGCAAGAAACTCCTTCAGCCCTGAGCCAGGACTACCAGTGCTCTTGTTGCAGATTGCTGCAGGAACGAGCTATCTGGTAGGTACCAGGTTCAACTCTGATCCACTTTCTACTCATCATATGCCATGCAATACTCCCTCTCTCATGGTAGATTTTTTTCCCTGCTGTTTTAAAGGTGTTTGGAAATTGTGATCACCAGGAAGAGAGCGAGAGAAACATTTCCTCATGTTTCAGTGTGCACTGAGGCATGCACACTGAAGTGACATCATCTTTCTTTCCAAATCAAGCAGTTGTCACAAAGGAAACATGCCAAGGAGATGAAATGTTCTCCACTGGCTCTAACCACCACCACAGACTCCAAATTACCGACTGATTTTGGTCTCATTTCCCAGCATGCGGGTAAGTCATGAAAGCAAATGCTGGGCTACACGGTGACCTAAGTGTGGTTCCTCCAGCTTTTCTCTCCTTTAGATAATTATGATGTGGAATGGGAGGTGTCCCCCAGGGAGGGAAGAAAGAATGAGGAAATAAATAAATGTAGGAATATATAGGAAGTAATATGGGTAACAGGAGCAATGGGACACACAGGACTCAAAGCATAGCTGGTGATCACAGACAGAGAGTTTTATAGGCATCTCTGTCTGCTTTTTTTTTTTTTTTTTTTTTGGCAGGGCAGGGTAAAGTGGAGTAAAAGGAAAAATGAGAGCCAGCGTCACTTTCAAGGAAGAAAAGTTCCAGTGAGTGGGGAGAAAGTATTGAGAAAACCAACATGCAGCAGGTGATCTGCAGGACAGGAAAAACAAAGTTATCACTTCCTTTTTTGGCATCACTCTTGTACGTGGGTAGGACATGGTTCTCCTCCACAGAGGAAAAGATGGAGCTGTGACGGATAACCAGGCAATGTTGGGCACAGGAACATGAACCGGAATATGAGGGAGAGGAAAGGCCCACATATTTGGGAAGAAACCCACAGCAGGTGAAGGTATCCAATTTTTCTACTCTTTCGTTTAGGTTTGCTCTTCTGTGACCTTCCCTACTGGGAACCCTAGCCCCCTAGCCATCTGATCTGGGCTCAGCACAGCATCTCCACAACACATCTTCTCTGAATACCTCAAGTGCCAAGATTTAACTTCCACTTACTGTGAGGGCAGTCTGGAATGCAGCCTCTCAGCCACCAGCAGCACTTCCATCCCCCAGCTACAGCACCAGGAGTGGCTTCCCCTGGGCTTCTCACCCCAGGGCAGCTCCACCACTCTGCTGAGACCATGCCCCTTGGGTTTACACAGCCATCCCTTGGCATCAACTTGGCTCCTGCAGGGCCCTGATCCAATCCCTTCATCTCTCCAAGCCCCGCAGTGTAAAGGCCCTTTCTATTTTCACTGCTGACTCCTATGTCTGGAGTCTTGCTGTTGTTTTGCAGACAGATCTCCACCAACTCAGAGTATTTTTAAACACACTTTATAAATTCCTACTTGATTGATTGTGAAGAAAACCATTTCAAACACCATTTCAAACCATTTCAAACACACTTAGCACACAGTAATGCACATGCCTTTCCATATGCTTTAAAAAGCTACTCTGAGAGGCCAAAGATCACTTGACAAAAATACTAACCCAGACATTGCTCGGTTAGACTGAAGATCTGATACTTTAAGTTGAGTTGAGTTATATTAGCACCTTTATCTAGTGATAAGTAGCCAGCAAGGGAGACTGAAGAAGCTGGGACAAAAACAAACCTACAACAAAAAAGCAACAAAAACCTCTAAATAAAGAGAAATTTAAAAGCCCCTCTGAGCTCTCTATCCCCAGGAGAGAAATACAAATGATGATGCTTCTTATTCTCAAACTAATGCTTTGAACTAGTTTTCAGGTGCTAAATAAACAGCCAGACAGAGAGGAAGCTCTGGTGTCTTCCACCAGTGCCAGAGACCATGTGGTACACATACAAGAAAGGACAAAGGATTGAAGGGACAGAAGGTACTTGACAGATGACCTGTCCATTGCTCAGCCTGGGAACCATGCCATTCATTTAAAGATGTCACACAATAAAAATAATAATAAAAAAAAACCAACCTTACCATCATCAGGACTGTATCTGCCAGCTGAAGCCTTCTGCCGAATCCTAAAAAGGAACAGACAGCACTCATGAGGTACCCAACAAACTCTACCACTTGCCAGTCTTGACAGGGGCACCTAGAACACTAGCAGGTCAACATGGCGCAAGTCCTAAAAAAAAAATCTATTGCAACTTTGCATGTCTCAGACATGACTGCTTCTCCTCTACCTCTCTAATGCCTGCTTCTCCTCTACCTCTCTAATTTTCAAAGTACCTCTTTAATTTCCAAGCAGAAGCAAAGTCTTTTTTTTCTAAATTAACCATCAGAGACAGGAAAACCAGTGACATGACCTGTCCAACATTGTTCAGTGTGCTGTGAAAGGCTCTAAAACTGCATTCCCAAACCTAATCTCTGGAAGGGACAATAGGGCTAGAGCTCTGTGTCACTGTGATTTCTCAAAATTCTATACTGCCTCCTTCAGTCTTGGTGCCAAAGTGGCAAAGGTAAGAAAAAAGAAAAAATCCTTATCCACAAAACCCACCCATTGTTTGCTGAAAGTTCTCCAGTTCTCCATGAGTCTAAGATGAGGACATACCGAGCCCATGCCAACCTCTGCCCTGTAAGCCAGGTAGGACTGTAGTGGGAAAGTCCTACTTCCTGAGCCTCCACACTTCCACACAAAGGATTCACTTTAACCAGAGACACTGCCTATACAGTCACCAAGGACTCTTTCCCCCAAAACTCCTCCTTTCCCTATCACCTTACATGTACTGCCTTGCTTTTCAACTACAGCTCATTGCTTGCTAACAGTTACCTGTCTCAAGAAGATAACTCTTCCCACTGGAATGTGGGCCTTCCTCTGCTTCTCCAGGTCTGCTCCCCCTCAAGAGGGCTTAGGCCATAATATTAACGTCCAAGAGCGGACCCTGGGACCGGTGGAAGAGCTGCTTTCTTTCTCTCTGGACAGTCTGTCATGGTAGCTAGGCCCAGGATCACCTTGGGACTCCAAGACCCTGTTCCATATAGTACTTGGTGTTGCACTTCATGAGTGCCTTGGTTCCCCAATGCCCTGGCATTCTATATTTCAGACCAGCTGTATCACAACTTCCAACTGCCACCCTGTGTCCCCGTATCAGGAAACCCAGAGACTGGAGACACTGTAGTGTAGTGAAAAATAGAGGGAAAAGCCTTGGTTTCTCAGCACCATAATCCCCATGGGCACAAAATAATAGTAAGTTTACTGACTGATCCTGCACAGAAATCTCCTGCTTGGTTGGCCTGCTTGGTTCAGATGTTTGCAGCCACTCCCCTGGATGTACTGCAGGAGAAAGCATTTCAGAGGATTAAAATAACAAAAAACTTGGATCATTGTTCTTGTAAAAACACTTAACTCACCTGATGAAGTGAATGAACGCAACAACCACTGAGCCCAGGTAAAAGGAGAGAAAGCTCAGGAAGCTGAAGAGCATGGCTTGCACATAAACAGACTCTACAGAAAAGGCAGTTATCAGTTTACAGGGAATGGGCAAATGCTCAATGGGCCTTCCCCTTCCCCGTGGGCCCCCTCCTAGTGGGACTACTTTCCACAGGACCACTCCCGCCTCCCTCTTTGCAGTACTATCCAGTGACAAATCCCCCGTGGGCCCCCTCCTAGTGTTTCTACTTTCCACAGGACCACTCCCGCCTCCCTCTTTGCAGTACTATCCAGTGACAACCCCTTGCCCTAAGCAACCTACCAGCCCCATCCACTTTATTCACCAGGAGTTACCTGAATATTGTGCAAGGTCTCCCACCATCTCTTTTCCTCCAGCACTGGCTGGTGTGCCAGTGATACCATTCCATACAGCATGTCCTGGAAGGTACCAGGGCTGCAGTAGTTTTAGCTCCTCTCCTGCTGCTTTCTCCACCACCCTTTCATGGGGCTGACTCCCCAGCCATGCCCTCCTGCACAGAAGTGCCAAGTTCCCCCCAAATGCCACACTGCTCAGCAAAGAGGCACTAACTTTTAATGGAGGGCACAACTATCACTTGAAGGTTCTTTGTTCGTTGGAGGTTCGAGGTACGGTTGCTGCTTCCTGTCAGATGCAAAGCATACAGAAAATGTAAAAAACAAACATTAGTGATCTCTGGTCCTGTCCAGTTCTCTGCACATGCAAAACCTCCAAGATCTATTTTTTTTTTCTTTACTATTATGTCACTCTAGCTTTGCTCTAAGCCTTTCCCAAACTTGCCAATACGCAGCTTTTTTTGTTTTTGTTTGTTCTGTTCTGTTTTGTTTTTAACTAGAAACATCCTGGTTAAGCCTTCCATATATTGCTTAAGTTTAGATGTCTGAATGCAAAGTACAACATTTTTGTCCAGTCTCCAGAAGGGCAGTTTCTCCCCTTGCAGATATTATTATTATTATTATTATATTATTTTTCCTCTTGCTTTGGTCTAAACTCTGCTTCCCATCCTGCTTATATATACCACACTATTTGCTTGTTATGTTTCAGCGCTGCTTAATACACTCCGCAGACTGTGACAGGACAAGACAAACACACTAGAAGGTGACAGAAATTAGTGGTGGGTGGGAGCCCAGTAAATCCGTTGGTTATAATTTCATTTCTTGTGCAGGGAGGATGTATGTCCCTAACCTGAAGCAAACTCTAGTGTTATTGGCGATAGCTACAACCCTCTCCAGTTTCAGCTATCACAGCAGTAGTGTAGGCCTTGCTCTGGCCACTGCCTAGGAAGAAGACACAAACTTTCTGGCTTGGGAAGGCACTTGAATCAGTCTCTTGTAAAATTACACTAACAAGTTTTCCCCTCTCTCAAGTCTGGAGCTTTCTTTGATCCCAAGACAACAGTACGGCCAGGGGACAATGACAGGGGACTATAATGGATAGACTTGTTAACCTACCAAACACAATATAAAATTGGTATTTCAGCCTTCCTTGTGTTTACCTAGATGACAGAAAGTTGTATGACTATTTCATCTCACAGGAAGGCCATCGGGTATTCCCACTGTTCTGCCATCCAGATGTAAGATGACTGACTCCTGACTCCTAACACAACTTACCATGGATAGAGGAAGGCACGGAACCCCCACAGACATAGTCCTCTGGCTTGATAACAAACACAACAAAGAACTGCTCACCTGGGAAGTCATTTTTCTGCACAAGCAAATGAAAAAAAGATAGAACTTACGAAATTTTATGTTATCCATTTCCCTTAAAAACCATAGCAAGAACTCTACAGGCAACAGCCACAGCATCTTCCAACTCTGTCCCCATCTTGCTGCTCCCATACTACAGGTCTCTTATTCAGTGAGGTGGAAAATGTGGAGGAGTGGGGGAGCAAAGCAATCTCTCTATATATACAAGGCAGAGGTGATACTCCAAAGGGCCAGAGATAAGATTTTAACAGCTCTGCAGGCACTAGCTCTACAGAAGCTTGTCCATTTTGGACAGACCTTCACTTTTGGGGATGCTCCCCACATCCTTGATGACAACAAACGAGCAAGTTGACCTGCATTCAGTACAAGCAGAGCCCCAGTACAAGAAACTCAATATTAAAATAAAATTTTACAAAGCACGTCATTTTGTTAAAGTGTAAGCCATCTGTCTAAACATCGTACATTAAGAGGTACTTAGTGGTAAAAGAGACAAGGCCTGAACACAAGATATCTGGCAATAAAGGCTGCAGCCACTGTGATCTAGAGCGCCAACACTCACGATATGACACATCTATCTAAGTGAAGGTAAGCAAGGTTTTGTAGTTAAGGTAACATAAGTGGAAGAAGCACTACTAGCTGATTTAATAAAAGCAAAGGCTCCTTCTGGAGGCTCACTGCCAGGAATCAAAAGAAAAAAAAAAGAGCATTAGAGATACACACAACAAGCCACCACTGAGAAACACAGGGACAGAACAGAAACCTGATCAGCATCTCACCTGCACTGTAATAGCCGCCTGCTTTGTCATGGACTGGTAAACACCGTTGAATTCCACATTATGATCAAGATCATAAACAGGGCACTAAAAGAGATGCAAGTAAGGACCAAACCGGGCATAAAATCCAAACCATTTTTGTAGGGAGCCACCAAATAAACACACAGTGCAAAGCAGCACAGAAGAGCCCTGCTTGGGATGACCAAGGAAAGAAAAGAATCAGGATCTACCAAAAGCTTAGAAATAATGCTCTGAAGACACAAGTTGTGGTCTGCACTAATTCATTTCATTTCCCTTGCAAGAGGGCTGCCATTTAATTATACATGAGGAGTCAGATCACTCTTTGCTATTCCCACAGAGCAGTGTATATGCTCAGCCCTAACCTCAGACATGTGCATGCTTTATGGTCTACTGTATGTGTGCTTACCATAATTTCACTCTTTCCCACAACAGATCTTAGCTCTGTACCAACAGGTTGAAAAGTGCCTGTCACATCTCCCCTCCTGTCTTTCTACCTCTTCAGACAGCATAATTTGATGTTACCCATTGCCCTTAAAGGTCATAGCAAGGACTCCACAGGCAGCAGCCTTCTACCTCTGTCCCCATCTTGCTCCCCTCATACTACAGGTCTCTCATTCAGTGAGGTGTAAAATGAGGAGGAATGGGGGACTGTTTGCCAGTTGTGAGCTACAGTCAATGTTTCTCACAGGCTGCAGCCATTCTCCCCTTTCCAAAAAAGGGCACCAGCAATTGGGAAAGGCAGAATGAGAAAACTGAAATGGAAAGGAGGAAAAGCCTCATGCTTAGAAACCAGAACTTCCCCTTTTTGCCTTGAGCTGGAGTGAGAACGAATGGAACAGCCACATTCCTTCCCTCAGCTGCCAGCTTCCAATCTGCCTCCCAAGGAGAGAGATCAACTATTACAAGATAGTTGGGTGTCAAATATGAAGTGGATATGATCATAAGTCCCCTTCTGATAGACTGGGCAGGAACAGCTTTCTTATTTATTTATAACAACAACAAGAACAAAAAGCTCTGGATGGCCTGCTTAAACTCAGCATTTGTCTTTGCCTCCTTCCCATAGGACTTTCATTCCTTTCTCAAGTCCTCCCTTCATTTCTTCTATGGTAGGGCGAAGGCCTTCTGAGGTTCTCTCTCTGCTGGGGCACAGAGCTTCTGCAGGAGGGCAGAGCCCCAGTAGGCAGCCAGGTTCTTGCCCCTCTATCCCTTAGACTTACCATAATATCCTGGATGGAGACAGCTGAGCAGGGGTAGACTACATCAGACACCACCTTGATGATGACTGAATCCACGTCTTGAGGGAACGTGTACAGAAAATACTAGGGAGAGAGTAGGATCCTGAGAGTTGCTGTCAAGAATCTCTCCTGCCATTGGCTTCAGAGTCTCCCTTGCACAGTCCCATATCTAACATAGAAATTGGGGTTTGAATTGGAGAGCACACAAAGATTCAATTTTCAAATATTAAGGCCTTACACTACAAAAGAGCAGATGAAAAAGGTCCCACACAGATATCTCTGACATGCAAGTGGCACCCTAACTACTGCTCCTCTTAAGCTTTTTTCCACATGATCAAGTTAAAGTGAACTCATTTTATGATCTATTCCAATTTAAGTTGCAATGAAGAATTGCCAAGTGTTTCCACACAGCGGACTATATTTCTATATATGTAACATAAAGGGTACCTTGGATTTTATCAAAGAGCAACTGTGAAAAAAAGAGATACATAGTTATATAAACACTTGATACTATTGTAGGATTTGGGGGAGAAGCGTTGTCTTCTTTCAGCTTTGAAAATACAGTTCAGCTATTTCTCTGAAAGACTTCGGAAGACAATAAGGTCTGTGATATTCCCACTTCTCTTCTCTTAGCGGGCAGGCCCAGAGGAAAATTGGTGTGACCCGGAAAAATTCTTCCCTGCCCCAGCGAGACTTTTTCATAGAGGACCACAGAGGGAATATTTGCATATTTTCTGCCAGTTTACTGTACTTGTTTTGAAATGAAAGCCAGCAGTAAGTTGGCAGGTTTCCTGTGCCTGCATCTCCAGGCAGCTTGCTGCAAGGGCTGCCCAGCCCATCCCACTCTCCCTTATGGTCACTTCAACCCCCTCAGAGCTGCTGGTCCCCACAGAACACAAAAATCCCATATGGAACGAGGGGACATACCTTGGCTTCTACTCCCAAAGAGATGTTCCCAGCTGTTAACCTCTCTTTAGGCCACATATGTCTCAATGAAGAGTAAGGGTCAGGCACATCTAATTTCCATGCTCTCATCCCCTTCCCATGAATTAGACTCCCACATTAGAAGGTTGGAGACAAGCCAAAAATCACCCCGGGTTTTCCCAAGGTCGGCATTTTCTACTAAAAAGCAGCCATTTCCACCATCCCCTTCCAAGGGCTCCTTTGTGTTAAGGAAACCCTCGCTTTGACATTAATCATTTTAATTATCTCAATACTCATTCTGAAAACTCAGTAAGTTGGTTTCTTCAGCAGAGCACTTTCTATCCCAGCCATACACTGATTCCAGTGGTCTAAGCTGTCTGGTCACAAAGGTACTACTCTTCCAAAGCTTTGGGTCTTTAAGGAAACTGCCCTTGACAGCCCTTCTATGGTTTTCCCCAAGCTTATACTGTGGTACAGAATTAACACAAGGGCCATGGAGACCTACAGTTCTCTCATGCACAATCACTAAATGGTGCAAACACATCAAGACAACATCCTGACCTTTATGAGCATATTTAATTTTTTTTCCTATCCTCAGGCAGGAGCTGGGTTCTGGGTGACAATTCCTTCAGTTGTTACACTTGTCCTTTCTTTGGTCTTAGCATTATTCCAACACTGATTTAGATTTTTAAGTGTTTTTGTTTGTTTGTTTTGTTTTGTTTCCTCGCCAGGGTTCTTAAAAGTTTATTTGATATACAAAAAAATACAGCATTATTACCAATTAAGATACACTAATTTTGCACTCTATACATCTGGCTTATAATTAAAAGTCACACGTCTCACTGTACTAATTATGACAGACTGAAGTCAAAGTTAATTCTCAGCATTCTACACTGAAATCAAAAGATCCTAATTAATGAGGATTTATTAAGATTCACCTTCAAACAAACACCACTACGCCGTGTGCTTCTATCACATAAAATATTGTATGCACCAGCAAATCACCATAAGACATTTGACAGCAGAATGCTAACTGGAATGCCTGGTAATATAGAAAAGTCTAGAATTAAGTGGTATAATTAATGGTAATTATAACAAAAAAATGACTGCCAAGCAGCCTGATTAAATTACATATTTTTCCAGCTCTGTGCTCTTCTGTACCACTTAGCTAGCACCAGTAGCATTTTCAATGAAGAAAGGACTTGTAGTACCTACAGAGCTCTGGACAACATGTGCTGAATGTGCATGCACCCTACTAAACTAAAACTAGGTTTATCAGATACCTCATTTATCAGCTAGCATCTTGACTTGCTTCCATGATCAGGAAATAGCAGTTTGAGTTCTGATGTAATTTTAGAGCTCTTTTTTTTTGCAGTGAAGGGCTGCATTTTGGCATCTCAGCTAGAGCAACTGAGCCAGTGATAACTGGAATAAAACATTTGGTACACACCATTTAATTTCCCATGAAATGCAATAGTCCAAAGCTTTTTGGATTTCCATACATTTCTGGAGTTTTCTGCACTGCACATAACATATATAACATATATTTGCACTGGTCATACTTTTTTTTCTGATTCTGCTTCCTAATTAAGAACTTAATTGCTTTGAAAGAGGCCCAGATACAGAGGCACTGCTACCTTTTCACTGCATCCAAAGAAATGAAAGAGTAAGGAAATTTCCCTGCATCCTAAGAGAGAAATGATCTAGTTATAAGGCTTTTGACAACTCTAACAGGAAATATTTGGATATGACAAGACATGCAAGCAACCACAAGCAACTGCATGCAGCGCTCCTTACCTGGGGCTGGGAAGGGCTGGCAGTGAAGTTAAAGGCCTTGTTTGTCCTAGAAAAGAAGTTTCAGAATGATGAAGTCACCCTAAAACTTTCAGTTTTGGGATACGCACAAGGTGCCTTCAGATTAGTCAACAGAAAAATTAAATAATCTTAGGACATTATCAGAGAGGGGAAAAAAAAGCTGGATGAGCTTAAACCCTTTATAGCAGATATACAAAGCAATTAAATTTGTATTCATCCATTCCCAGCTTACTCAATTTGGAAGTTGTCGAGCCTAGTGACTAGTAGTTCATATGCAATATCAAATGGTGCCATGGAAGCGACATCTACAAACAAAATCTGGTCAGAGCTTCCTGCTTCGGGTGTTGGCTCAGAAGGGCAGAGAGTCCGACTGACTTCTTGGTAATTGTAGATCCTCTGATAGCTATTACAGGTCGGGGCAGGAGGGAAGAAGATGGGGAGAAGAGAGTCAGTAGTTAAAAAGGTTGTAGGTCAAGGAAAGACCAGATTTTCACCCTGCTTGCACATGAGAAGCTACAATCATTCCATCTTTTATTCCAAGCTCACTCTCCACTCTGCTGTTACTTCTTGACATGGGTCAAGAAGCCTCTACACATGGGTCTGGTAGTCCTCAACATTTTGCTTCCTTACAGATTGACCATGCCATCTGCAAAATCTATTGCATTTGTGACTTGCTGCTGTAAGAGAGGTCCACAACAGTCCAGAAGAGCAGCTGCTATACCCATCACCTGCAACACACAAGACCCTGCAAAGCATCTGCTACACAGCTCTAGAATTTCAATCACAGGGTAAAGCTTCAAACCACGTTTTTCGTGTTCTAAGGTGCCTGCAAAATCTCAGTACTTGCAGCACCTCTAGACCCATGTTTGGTGAAACTACACAGCAGCAACATTTTCCAAGATCAAAAAAGTTCAAATATCTCTTCTGAGAGCTGGTTCAAACTCTACTTCAAAATAAATGGCAGGAACTACTTGCATACACCATAAGCAGTGCCAGTAATGCCATTTGGTAGACTCAGTGCCTAGTGACACAGTTAGATCCACCATGTACAAGCATCCTTGTACTCTGTGTATATAATTGAAAAACACCAAGACATAAGAGCCAGCTGGCAAGTCAAATGGTACCTACCAAATCCACATCCTCCTAAGTTTAGTTGAGACTGATCAAGTATGCTTTACAATCAAGTCCTGCAGTCTGTACAAGTAACAAGATTTAGCATCAGAGAAAAGCTAATGCTGGTCACAGCCGGAAGACCATTGTATTATGAGGAAAAAATTCCAATACTTACAGGCCTCGAAAAATTAGTGGAACCTGCCATGACAGCACCCCCTTCTGTTGTCGAACTACAAACAGGACAGGATACTGGAGGTTCTCAGAACTGCTGTTCACAGATACCCGGATCGCATCTACCTGTGGAAACAGAGTACAGATAGGTGTAAGTATAAGAAAAGGAGACTGCTCCAAGCCTAGCTGGGAGATCATTTTCTTCACTAGTCTGATGTAGATGCTGGAAATACCCACAGGATAAGCATGGCTTATCACTGAACTGGTTATCCACATCTAGAGGACATTTGTAGAAGCTCATGGTTGCATTTGCTCTAATCCAGAGTCACAGCCTTGTCCCCATGCCAGGGCTGACTGTCAGAAAAGACACAGCACAAAAGCACAGCAGATATAAGACAAAGTTCATTAGTGTACTCACCCAGTGGGGTGTAACCCAAATTACTTATAGAATTTTGTTATAAACTCAAACAAACAAAAAAACCTAGACACATACCCAAGGCTACAGTTAAGAAGTTTCTCGCTTGTGCTCTTCTGCCATCAGCACAAAATCAAAAGCAGCAGAAAGTCACACAGATGACTGAAGGAGGCATTAATGCTTAGGGATGATAAAATATGTTGGAAATCATCTTTATTTACAGGCCAAGGAAAGCTACTTTAGTTTATGAAAGAGAATTTTAATGTAGGAAAATATCAGCAACTGAAGCTTTCCTTACAATATTCAGCAACTATTTCTGCAACTATCACATAGTTGCAGATATGGACATGAGGAGTAGAAGGTCCTCAGTTTACTAGTTTCTTCTAGTAATAAGTAAGTAATTTGTCTGGTCATAGTTGCATTTCTACCTGTAAAGAACCTCACTTCAGCTCCCTCCCAGAAGCTGTATGTACTGCTCACAAAAACAAGGTACAAACACACAGCTCATCCAAAAAGACTTGGTAAAACCTGATTAGAGGCCTTTAATTAATGTTAATGCATCAGGTAGGTAGGACATACATATTTTAAATCTACCATATCTTGGAAAGTTGAAATTAATTCTTAGTAAATTAATTCTTAGTAAAAGACACAGTACAGATAACTTTCTATGCTACAACAAAAGAATATGCAAAAGAGGATGCCATCTTGTAATAAATATACATAATGGCAAAGAATGAGAAGAGCGGGTATCTGAAATGGTAACTTGTGCTTGCATGTAGGACATCTGAAACAAGGTTTAGTAGCAGTGTGGTTTGCATCTGCAATTGCAAGTCTGAAAGATGAAAATTTCCTATTTTTTAGTGATTCCAGGCTCACAACGGAGTTTTGTTTACCAGAACAATACACTTTCTTCTTGAAAACCCTAATCATAATCCATTTTATCACCATCACGATACAAAGCCTATAACCACCAATTCCTAAAAGGCAAAGTCTTCAACACAGAGAGTCGTAAAATGAAAAAAAAAATCCTTGAGATGTAAAAGCAGACAGTAGAATCTTCATCCACTGCTTTCTGATTTTTATTATGCCTTCCTGTTTTTCTTTTCAGCCACCAAAACCAGACTGCAATTTTTCCCAAGTAGAGTAGGGTTCCCTATGAGTGATCCTACATGGGATCCCAGAACTGAGATGAGAAAAAAAAAGATTGTTGTAAATTAATTTTACGCAGCAATAGTCACAGTGATAAAAGGACGAGGACCTTAACAAGTGGACACTGAAACTAATATCTGAGGAACACAAAAAAATAATCCTTAAATTCAAGGCTACAACAGATTACATGTGTAGTCATTCTTCATCCATAGGGAAGTCAACAATCATTGCAAAAGAGATCCATGTTCCAACAATGTTACCAGCAGCTTTTGCCCATGAAACAGTTAAAAAACAAGCATCACCTCCACAGATGAAGTAACTGACTCTGGTTGGACATGGCCCTGCAAACCCTCCGAGACACTGCATATCAGGGCACTGCAATAGGGAGCTTATGTCACACAACCTGCAAATGGTATTGCTGGGTTCTGCATTCAATTATTCATAGTTGCAAGCTAGTCATCGCTAGTCATTGCAGTCAAAGCTTCTGCTACACTTGTAAGGCCTATAGAGTCCTCCTTACTACCTGTGAGGAAACCAGGAATGAAGAATGATTACCAGCCAGTTCAAGACCTTAGAGAAGTTAACAAGCAGGTTGAAACAATACACCCAACCATCCCAAATCCTTACATGCTTCTAAGCTTCCTGAAGCCACAGCACACGTATTATACCATGTTGGACTTAGAGGACGCTTTCTTTTCTATACCCTTATCCTCCGTGAGCCAGCCTTTGAGTGGAACGACTCTTCTGAAGGCTACTCAGGACAGCTAACATGGACGAGACTGCCTCAAGGATTTAAGAACTCACCAACAGTATTTGATGAGATACTGCACAAAGATCTGGTTGGTTATAGACACGACCACCCCAAGGTAACCCTTCTGCAGTATGTAGAAGATCTCTTAGTCGCAACTCAAACTCTGGAGGAATGTCAGGAGGCGACCGAGGACTTGCTGAAGCAGCTAAGTGAGTTCAGGTATCACATGTCAGCTAAAAAGGCTCAAATATGCAAGAAACAGGTACAATATCTCGAGTACCTTATAGAAAAGGGAACAAGGAAGCTTTCTACCTCTAAGGTGAAAGCTTTTATACAGATCCCAACCCCTAAGATGAAGAAACAAGTATGGGAATTCCTGGGGAGGTATGGGGATTCCCGCGAACACTGCAGGCTATGCATATTGGGTTTTGCAGAAATGGCAAAGCCGCTCTACCAAGCTACAGTGGGAGGAGATACCAAACCATTGGATTCGGGTCTGCAGGAAGAAAAGGCGTTTCAACAGATTAAGCAAGTCCTTATACAAGCTTTAGCATTACCCGATATATCAAAACCTTTTTGTCTGTATGTGCATGAGAGGACAGGAGTTGCAAAAGGGATAGTCACCCAGGACTTGGGTCCTTGGAAAAGACCAGTGGCCTATTTGTCAAAAAGATTGGACCCAGTGGTGGCCGGGTGGCCCCCTTGTCTATGGGCCATAGCAGTCACAGCAGAGCTTGTGAAAGAGGCAGACAAACTCACTATGGGACAGGAACTTGCTGTTGTAGGCCCACATGCAGTGAAGACCCTCCTAAAGGAAGGTACTCTGCAATGGATGATGAATAATAGATTGGCTAAATACCAAGCTCAGCTACTTGATTCCAGAATAAGGTTCTCAAAAACTACTGTAATAAATCCAGCAACCTTATTACCAGATGAGCAGCTTGAGCCTGTCAAGCATGAGTGCAGAGAAATCCTCTATGAACTCCACAGCATTTGGCTGGACCTAACTGATGTACTGCTTGCTCACCCAGAGGAAACTTTATGTACAGATGGCAGCAGCTATGTAAAGGATGGGGTATGATATGCAAGGGCCGCGGTAGTAACACAAGAAGGCTATGTAATATGGGTCCAGTTGTTGCCGCGTGGCAGTTCGGCACAGAGAGCTGAACTCATTGCTCTGACACAAGCATTGTGGTGGGCAAAAGGGAAAAAGGTAAATATTTACACCGTGGGCAAAAGGGAAAAAGGTAAATATTTACACCAATATTCGGTATGCTTTTGCCACTGCCCATGTGCATGGACAAATATATAAGGAAAGGGGGCTATTAACATCAGAAGGAAAAGGTATAGAAAACAAGGAAGAAACTGTGGCCCTGCTGGAAGCTGTATGGGCCCCTCGAGCGGTAGCCATTGTCCACTGGCCAGCACACCAACAAGGAAACAGTCCTCGGATACAGGGAAACGCTCTGGTCGATAAAGAGACAAAGCAGGTGGCTCAACAGCCAGTGGGGCCACTACAGATGATAGTCCCAATACCACACATCCAGTGGCCTGAAACGCTCTCTGAATATACTGAAACTGAAAAAAGACTATATAGAGAAACATTAAGGAAAAGAGGGAGATGCAGGATGGTGGTATCTGCCAGAAGGTATACTATGTCTACCTGAACAAATGGCAGAACTCTGGCTGCAAGATTTCCACTCTAGCCCTAAGAAAGCACTTGAGCTGACACAGCCCCACCTAAGGACTCCAGATCTGTGTAAGAAACTTGAAAAGATCTCTGCCCGGTGCACTGCGTGCGTTCAAGTAAACCCGAAGATAACCACATCCTATGAGGGGCCTAAAGAAGTGCAGGACGCACCAGGAATATATTGGGAAGTGGACTTCACAGAAATAAAACCTGGGAAAAGATTTTCCCAGGTTTTATTTCCTTTTGGTATTTGTAGACATGTATTCAGGATGGGTGGAAGCCTATCCAACAAAAGCAGAAACCACATCTGTGATCGCAAAAAAAAAAAAAAAAAAAAAAAAACTTATACAGGAAATAATCCCTCCGTTTGGTTTGCCTATTCATCTAGGGTCTGACAATGGCCCAGCATTTGTGGCCTCAGTTACCCAATTGGTGACAAAAGCTTTAGGAATCATTTGGAAGTTAAGATGCATTTACCACCCCCAAAGTTCGGGAAAAGTTCAGGTAAAAGAGTGGATGAATGGAAATTCTCACTAAATTGTACATTGAAACAGGGGCCAATTGGGTTGAATTACTCCCAATAGCTCTCTTAGGAGCACGATGTACCCCATACAAGATAGGATTGTCTCCAAATGAAATACTGTATGGGAGGCCCCAACCTTTATTCCCAAAAGCCATAGGCATGACTAACGACCGCCCAGCATTTTTACCTCTATTTCAGGCTCTACAGAAGGTGCAAGATCAAATACACAGAGATTTACAGGCTCACTCCAGAGACCAGGACCAAGAATCAGTACAAAGGTCAGCTCATCCGTATCAGCCAGGGACCTGGTCTACATCAAAAGGTTCCAAACGGCGTCACTGGAACCTACATGGATGGGACCCTAGTGATTCTCCACACCCCAACATCTGTGAAGATTGCTGGAAAACCAGCGTGGATCCATCATTCACACATAAAGACAGCTCCATCCCAATCTGACTTGGGCCCAGATAAGTGGACAATAGTTAAAAATTCTGGTAACCCATTAAAAATCACTCTGAGAAAGAGGAAGGATGTGGACATTGTGGGTGATGCTATTCACAGGGACAATAGTTTACAAAGAAATTAATGGTTTCGCACCCTGACATAACCCATAATGCTTAACCAGGTGGAAATAGAGATACAACGACTGGTAATGTTATTTGAGTAATTGAAACCAGTGAAATTCCAGAAATTGTGGTTGATTTATGTGAAATCAGGATACCTATACAATGAGCTACAGGAGTAGGGGGTTACCAGATGGGAGGTCATGGAGTGCCAGCAGCCCAAGCACGAGATCTCCATTGCAGGACAGTAGTGGGGGAAAAAGATTTACAAGATGTTAATTTCTACGCATGTTCAGCTACAGGGCAGTCTGGGTGCCACGGAGAGGGCCAGTTCTATTGCGTGAAGTGGGACTGTGAAACTGAATCATCCTGGGGACATCGCGACCCATTATTAAGGATAGTGCGAGAATCAAAACCAGAATGTAAAACACCTGGGAGATGTAACCCTATCCAGTTCAGGCCCCATACAGTCTGGGGTCATTATGGAGCCATATGGACGACTGGAAAAACTTGGGGATTACGGCTCTACGTTTGTTGGACTGACCCAGGGGTCTCCCTGACAATACGAAGGCATTCTCCCCCCATCAAAAATATTAAACTGATAAGACCCAACAGGGACTTGTTTCCCCAGGCACACCCACCTCCCTTAGGAATACCCCCCATGCAAACAGGCTCCACGGAAGTGTCTGAACATCAGCCATTACATCAGCGTCCCCTCCTCCCCAAGCTGTCCCCATTTTATCCATGCTCAGTGCCACTTACTAGTTCTTGAACGCTTCGAACCCAAAACTAACTCAAGACTGTTGGTTATGTCTAGATCCACAGCCTCACAAATAACTTAGTGATGCACATGGGGACGTCCCAGGTTAGCTCTTGGGGATGTGCAAGGATCTGGGTTGTGCCTGCGCACCACAGTGAGAGGCATACCACCCCCTTACAGGTTAAACTGTAACTAGACCCGCAAAATCTCAAACAGGTCGGTCAGTCATCAAACTGATTACTACGTGGCCCCAAAAGGGACCTGGTGGGCCTATGTAGACAGATTGACAGACTGTGTGTCCACTCACCAGTTTAGGACACCTAGTGAAGAGAAGGAGGAGTTTTGCATCTTAGTTAACATTTTGCCATTGGTCTTTCTATATGATAGGAATAGCGGATGAACCCACCTAGGCTACTTGGACACCTTACATGTAAGAGAAAAGAGGGCTGTTCCGATCTTGATTCCCCTTCCTGTGGAAGCGGGAATGGCCAGGTCAGCAGCCATTGGGGCCTTTGCATTAATAGTTTGAGACTCAGGGATTAAAGTCCTGAGTTCCAGAGTGTCCCAAGATTTAGGATTCCTTGAAATTACAATACGGAGACTAGAGAGCAGAGTAGATTCCTTGGCTGAGGTGGTCCTTCAGAACCGGCGTGGATTAGATCTTCTCTTTATGAAGCAAGGAGGGTTATGTGTGGCATTAGGAGAAACCTGTTGTTTTTACGCAAACCAGTCAGGGATCATTAGAGAAACTTTGGCGTTAGTCAGAAAAAATCTGAAGGAGAAATACAGTTACAGTCCTGGTATAACTGGTCCCCGTGGGTGACTACCTTGCTGACAGCAGTATCTGGGCCTGTAGTGTTGCTCATTTTGCTGGTGCTAGTGGCACCTTGCATTGTGAACTGCATTATCATCCATACCACCAGTCTCATCTTTGATGTGAAAATAATGGTTACCAGGACATATTACAACTCATTGAGGGAAGATGATGGGTCAAACTCACCTCAAGGGTTTGAGAAAGAGACAACAGCCAGTGGGGAATGTAAGGCCTATAGAGGGTTAACAGGGTAGCATAATTTCTGCTTCTGTAAAAAGCTTGCATACTAAAGAAGTACAAAGCATAGAATATGTGATCTACAGTTAACCTTACCATCTGCTTCTGTAAATATACCTTGCTACAGTCAAGGACAAGAACTAACAGGATACCATATCCTGCTCTTGTTGCGACCATGAGAAAAGATTCTGAACTTGCCAAACAGAATTGTGAAGGGAGTAAATAATGGTAGTCATAAATAACGTTTAATGAGGAAAGTTGCAGTCGTCTATAAAAAACCATGAATCTCTCCTCAGATGGCGCAGATCTCAGGACAAACTGTAAGAGGTCCGCCGCCAGCCAGCTAATAAAGCTTGCTTTTAAATCACCAAGTTGAACGTGCGGGTGATTACTGGGATTACGGACTAACAAACTGACCTCTTTAAGAACACAGAAGCTACCTAGGCTAAGCATAAATTTCAAGCATGCCTTTAACCAAGTAAATACACTTCATAATGACAGGTAGCCTGGAAGAAGTTGCACATCCATCTTTTAAACTCTCAATTTAAGAACTACAATGGCTGTTTGACATATAAGATAATGGTGAGCAGTATTTAAAAAAGCACTACTTATAGAGTTTCTCCGGGCTTTGGACATGGGAAAAGTGGGCTTTGTTTTTTGTTCCATCTTAGATTGTCCTTTTCAGCACCAAGCTAAGTCTTAGTATTTTCTATATTGCTTCTAAAAGAAAATACACATATGCCGAAATTCACGGGCAGTTTCTAAAGTCAACCGGCCTCCCTTCCCGCGGCCCCGGCCCCCGCCCCACCCCCCGCCAAAAAAAAAAAAAAAAAAAAAAACAGTTTTTTTCATTAGGGCTTTTTCTACAGCTTAGTTATAAATCCCAGTTCTTTCCACTGTTGCATTATACTGCATATGCAGGAAGTCATTCATCTTCAGTGGCACAACTTATTTTTCAGTTAGCTTCACTAACTTCCTATGCTTTTTGGTATGCTTTTTGGTAAGAATACATGCTGCCTGCATTCTACAGAACATTAGTTGGTCATCTATGGCTATTTAATTAAATACTGTTTCATAAGCAGACAAGCACAAGTCAATACGAGACTTGAGACCTACTTTTAGTGCTGGTATTTCACAGTCCCCATCCTTCACTAAACACTTCATGTACTCATGGATTGAGCAACTCGTTTGGGCAATGTGTAGAATTCCTTGATTTTAATGAGGAAACTGGAATACCATGTCTGGACTACATCCTTGAATACTTCCATATATTATGTAAGGAACTCTTTTCCTAATACTGAAAGCAAACAAAAGAAATCAAAAGAAAAACAATAAAAGAACAAAAAGGAAAAAGAACAAAAGAAAAATTCTACTCCAAGGTAGCATTCAGCAGTGCTCATGCTGAGGTTTAGATCTGCAGATGTCTCAAATCTTACTTTGAAACCGGATCTTCAAGCTTAGGTAAGATTTCTCTTGTGATAAACTGGCCAGGTGTCAATATTCTTTAGCATCCAATTTCTGATGTATGCACAAATTGATGTATTCCTATTACCATCACACATTACTTCTTCCTCCCTACATTTGGTGCTCTGTATTTGCTCCCTGTAATGTGCACTTAGAGCTCCTTTGCCCTGTTTCCACAAAAGTCTAAATTTGGATGCCTTGAGCTCTCGCGGGTCTGGGAACCATCTCGGGATCTCTGGCCTAAGAAAAACTCACAGGAGTGACCCCACTACAAGCCTTTCCTCCCTCCCTCCGTTCTTTGAGATAAGCTGACTCTGAAGACACACTCAGCATTCTACCCTTTGAACTGAAAGAGAGGAACATCAAGAAGGCACGGGCCATATTGTAAAGCAGCTTATTAAGAAGATCTCAGAGTACTTCAAATTTTACTTCCAGGCTTTAGGCATCTGCTTGCAGTGAATACTTCTGCTCCCTATGTCTGTCATGACCTATTCCAGATCAACCAGGAGTACTACACCACCCAAACAAAACTCAAATCTAGATCTTCACATTAAGAGTCCAGGAAAAAAAAAAAAAAAAATTAAGAGGGTTTACAAAGTCAGTGAGATGTCCATTCAGGTCCAGCTCATCTAGTTACTTAATCTGCCTCCATCACCACAGCAACACAGATGTCATGGGCAGATTCAGCCTTTCTGGATAAGGGGCCAAATTCTAGCGCTGAGATGAAGCTACACAGCTCATCAAGAGTAGCAGTCCCCAGTAGCACACAGTTTTGGCTGTAGGCCTCTGCAGAACTTAACAGCTGTTCTTCCAAACTGAGTCAATGAAATGGGTGTATCTGCCAAACCTGCAATTAGAAGTTACCAGCTCAAAGGCCCTCCAGAGCCTCTCTGCAACTTGTAAGCAACTTTGGGGACATTATAGCAGAGATGTTTAGCAGAATTAAGGTGTGACTATGAGGAATCTCAGGAAAACACAGAAAGTTAACAGGCCTCTCTTATTTGCTGTCAGTCAATTTGCTTTTGTGCTTCAAAGCAGAAGAAATCCTATTTTGTGTCTTGAGGAGAAACGTATTTCTTATTGGGGAGAATTGTGTCTAGCAAGAGTATCTCAGGGGATGAGGATAAGGCAACACCCAAGAACTAATGTTTGTGCTTTTCAGACTCTGTCCCAATTTAAATACCTTGAACTCTTAGTCCATGCTGTGCTTCTAGATTATATTGCATAGAAGCAATACTATAGCATAGTATGGACCACATAATGTAACGGATTTAATGAGTTCACTAATGAGATTATGCTAACAGCCCCATCTTTCCCTTTGAAAGTCAAGAACTGGTTTCCCTCTATGATATCAGCTCCGGCAACTTCCAGAGCAGAGGGCAAAAGACAGAAGGGGCGGCGGGAAAGATGATTTATCTAGCTGAAATCACCTCCTCTTTCCTTTCCCCTCCAAAGATTTTTAAGAAAAAGCAGTTCTGACAAAAGAACCTCTCCCTGATGCAGGAAGCCATCATTGATCTCATACAATCCTCTATCCAGCATTTAAATAAAAATCTACTTGTGTTGCATATAAAGACAACAGGAATTTCATCTAAAAACAAAATTTTAAATTTAAAAAATCCCTCACACAAGAGTAAAACCCTATGAGCTTCCTCAACATCCACCTTTTCTCACTTAGCAATGAAGAGATGAGGAGGAAGCTTTGTCTGGGCAATAAGAGAGTCTACCACATTGCTCTCTCTCCTGCAGTGACAACACTGCTGAGTTTTCACCACTGTTTCCAACCTTGCAGAAGGCTGGTCGTATTTCTCTTCCCCTCCCTTGTACACAAATACGATCACAGCCTCCATTTCATCAGTATCCTCCAAGCAGAAATTCTTGCCTACTGCAGAAATCTGCAGGTAGGTTGCTGGTGGATAGTCCAGACTGGACCTGGGTACATCTTCACATACAAAATATTTTCTTTGTC
The DNA here is from genome assembly GCA_013389825.1 of Crypturellus undulatus. NCBI lineage: Eukaryota > Metazoa > Chordata > Aves > Tinamiformes > Tinamidae > Crypturellus > Crypturellus undulatus. The sequence continues at coordinate 32,227 of VWPW01020051.1, forward strand.
GTCAAATCCTGCATGATGTTTGTCAGCAATAACCAACCTTTTGACTTTTTTGCTGTAAGCTGAAGCAGACAGGACTAGAGAATTCCACTCCACACATTTCTTCTCATTGCCAAGTTCAGGTCACGTGCATCTCTGCACTCACTGGCTCAGTGAAAGCTCGGGTTTTTAGACCATTGAACCTAAACATTTTTCCTGCATTTCAAAGTGGACAAAGCAGTTAGGCAACTGAATAAAGACAAAGCTCTCAGCACTACCTAAAAATGTGTTAGAACAGGAAAGACAAATATTTGTAGTTCAGCTCTATCACCTCCCCAGAGATACGGGAAGCAGAGAGGAAAGCAAATAAATTCCTTTCTCAAGACGGGACAGGTGGAAAGATACAGTCTCAAACTCACAGCTGAACAGTACCATCATGGCTGCAAACATTAAGCAAAACAAACTGGGCTCTTGTTGATGTGAAAGAGTCCTTGCATTGATAAGGATAGTACACATTCAAGTTTAAGGGCAAGGCGAGGATTCAACAACAATTTCTGCTGGGAGCAAAATTTTTAAGAATATTACTGTGAATTCCTGTTCACCACCCTGCCCTAAATAAAACATTGGAAATGCACTGCCGCTTAGCCACGTTCTCCACCACACCCACATGCAGCCTGTCCTTGCAAGGCCTTCATCAATTTTTAGTCCACATTGTAACTGTATTTGCTTGTAGGCCTGATGAGGCATCAAGCCAAACCAGTGGGCAGGGAACACATCCGGAAAGCAAGCACACAAGCCGTTAGTTACAATGCAAGTTTACATCTACAAAAGCCATCAAATTGCTACAGCTTGCTAGTGAACAAGGGAGAAGAGCTTCATTTTTATACAAACTCTGAAATTAAGTAGCATAGGATTCAGTCAGATAAGCTAGAACAGTTGGAGCATTAAATGGACGATGTCCCTGCAAGTGCTGAACTTTGCCGTTCTTCCCACTGCCAAGCAGCAAAGGATGTTGAAACACCAAAGGAAAATAATTCAGAGACACCAAAGCAACAGGACTTACAGAAGGTCCTTCCTGCCCTCTTGTGAGCTATGAGTTTCACTCCTCACCAACAGAAAAAGTACTAGAAAGCACAACTTGAAAGAGCACTCTCTTTAAGCCTTTCCCTGTCTCTGCACCCTTATGTCAACAACTTTCAATTGCTATTCAAAGCAATCTGCCAAATGACCTTGGCTCATAGTTTCTGTCCAGCATTTTGCTAGTGGTATTTAGCATCCAAAGCAGTATAAACTAAGGGACAGGCTCTGGATATGTCAAGCACAGCCTCAGTTACATTAATGCAATTGTTCCAGAAAGAATGTTTTCATTTAAAAAATCTGCTTTGTACAAATATGCTCAGTATGGACTTATGGTCTGCCACAGCATTCCCAGGGGTTCACTTGTTTGCAAGAGTGTCTGTGCAGCATAAATGGAAGAAAGGCAAACACATGACATGTTAGTAGAATCATAGCACCCTTAAGGTTGGCAAGGACCTTTAGAGATCATCTAGTTAGTATTTATCTTTTTTTCTTCTGTTTCTTTTCTTGTTTTTTAAATGTCCTCAAACCAAGGTCATCAGGGAGCCTGCATGATGGCCAGAAAGAGAAACTAGGAGCTGCCATGCTTGATCAAATGGTCGTCGGCTTCTGACCACCCTCACAGACCTCAGGAAACTTAATAAAAGAAAAAAATCCTTTTTGAACAGCTAGTTAGAGAACAGACAGCCTACTTCCAGGACATAGTGTCTTCCAGGTCCACAACAGCTGGGATTGTGGGCTAGGACAATCCCTGAAGTCAAAGGGTTTAAACTGTTTCCCACCTCCAGTTCACTACAGTAACTCAGAGGTTTTCCACCTCATCAATACAGCTATGGATTGAATTCTGTGTCCTGCATGTTTTTTTTAAATCTTTTTCTTCTTTAAACCATGCATTTTCTTTTAAAAGCAAACTGAAATCGCCAATTTCTATGCCTTCCTAAAAGGCAGTGGCATAGGGAAGTTAAGGAGGAATATTTATGAAATTCTCTGTGTTTATATAAATATACACAGAAGGAAATAATATTTGCTTATGCAAATATAGTAAACTATCTTCTCAAACTAAGCAGATGGCACACTCTTGTAATGCAGCTTTTTACAGACTGCACTTTCATTCCCCAAAATAGCAGACTAAGTGCATAGAAAGAGATGTACCCTCTTAACCAACAACTTCTGCGCAAGTTATGTAAGGACATTTCAGCCTCCACTTACACTGTAAATGTTTGTATTATAGATTGCTGCATGTTCTTGGAAATAATTCCAACTCAGGAAAGACAACTTGGTAAAGTTACTCTCGTTCAGAGTTTATTTATTTTTTTCATCTAGAAGTCAAGGGGCTAGAGGACAGGAAACAATATGGACAATCAGGACAAACCCTGATCAGATTTTACTTTTCAATGATAGAACAGACCAAAAACAAATGAGTAATTTTGATTTTTAAGACTTAGAAAGGTATCCCTATGCAAATAATCTACTTTAATTCAACCACAAGATATTGGACTGAACCTCACCTGCTCATCTGAAGAACGATGTAGAAGTAGAAAGAAAGTATACATGTCACCATCTGAGGATGCAAGACTAGACTGCAAGACACAAGAGCAGACCCTCAGTCTTACCTAAAGCCTGCAAACAGATCGTTTCCTTCAAGACACCCTCACCTTCTCCTCCTTTGCCTAGAGGAAACAACAGCATGAGATCTCAGAAAAGCACAGAAGTGAAATTAAATCTGCAAGACTCAGGAGGTCATCTGATCAAACCCCCAAACTCTTCTTCGACCTAAACTAACCCATTTCTGCCACAGTCAAAGAATTCAAAGCATTTTCTGCTGCAGAAAAAAAAGGCCAACAGATCCCCACAACATTTGTCCATTTCCTTATGTTTGCTTTTATAAAGGAAACCTTTGGTATGACTCCAGACAAGGCAAAGAGTGGGGAGAAAAACAACAACAAAAACACAGTTAAGAAACAGAGAGAACATCCCCAGTGCAGCTAGTTGTATGTTGTCTAAGTTGTCCCTTCTTTAAAAAAAAGGGAAAAAAAACAGACAAATCTTATTATATATGCAATAGTTATTCCTCAGGGTTTCTGTCTCCTCCTCTAAACTTCAAACACCATATACTTACTTTCTCTAACTTCTCTGGATTTTATATTCTGTCTACACTTCTGCCTCATAAGACATTAATATGAGAGTCCAGCAATGGTGAGGCCTTTCCAGTGTCCTGTGGTGAACCAAAAGGCAGTTTCAGTCCCTGGATATTCTACAGCAAATCTGCTGAACTCTTTCACACCCCCATATTTGTGGTCTTCCTAATTCACCTGATTTTTGCCTGTATCCTAGTGGGCTTCCCTCAGCATTACAGAGATGCTAAGCTATTTCCCCACTATGTCAGACAGCTCAGGTTTGACTGAAAAAAGGGGTTTACTGCATTCACAGTGCATCTGTGGGAGGAAACTCAGGCCACCAAGACTAACATTACAGTAAAGTCACATCAGAGATCCAGGGAACACTTTGAAGTATTTCTGCTCCAACCCAGCACATTCCTAAACACCCAGCCCAAAAACAGTTCAGTAACTGGAGGTAAAAGGAGAGCTCCTAGAGTTTCTGTAAGACATAGGTGCTGCTCCAGTGGGACCTGCATTTACATGTAAAACAGTAGAAAACAATAAACACAGATCTGATTACTGAAATTTATTAAAACAAGTTGTCCTGTGTAGCACAGCAAGGAGTTTCCTGCTATGACAAATAGTTTTCATCTGAGAAAGTAGATCATCACACAGTCCCAGAGTGTATGGGTGATTTTGGGTCTGCCTCCTTGTCTAGAGCAAAGAAAGCACAACTGGATTACAAAAGACTCCATTTATTAGGGAACAGAGAAATCCAAATGCTTCAAGCTCTGAGCATGTCTCTATCAGATGGAGACGTGTAGTTTGGGGCATCTAACTGAATGACTTTCATCCTTCTTACCAGTGTTGCAACTCTTCTGCAATTCTCACTAGTGTCCCAATATCTTTCAATATATATTTGGTCAGCCAATATTTTTTATCTACAGTCATGAATGAAGAAATGTTAGCAGTGTTAGCAAGCCTAGTGGCGGCAACTCAGACAATTTTTACTCATGATCCCTCAAACAGATTAAGCTGTGCATGCTCACGTGGCATGACTGCAGCATGGAGACACCACAGATTCTTCCACTGTCAATCACTGCTCACTGCAAGGCTGGGCCATATGGGAACAGAGACTGAGGCTCTGTTTGTAGACCTGGGAAGAGAGCAGGAGAAAAATATCACCCACTCAGTCTCCCAAAATAGGCACAGTCCATTGCTCAGCTTTTGGACTCATTATAACTAACATGCAAAACAGCATGTCCAAGAGCATTGTTTAGACTGCAATAGCTTTTCCTAGGAAAGGAAAGTTAGGAACTTGCAAACAATTGTTATTCTCACAGATTCTAAATACAGCCCAGACAACTTTCAATTCACTCACTCAGCTGACTTGAACTCTGACCAGGAAGAACTTCTGTTGTCTCCAGTCTTCCTGAAGATACTGTCTTGTATCTGCTAGGACCTAATACAGGAAATACCTGCAAGTACAATATAACAAGTGCCAACTGGGCTTTTCAGAAAAAAAATAGTGCCTGGCAGATCTGACAGTGGTGGAGAGAGCAGCTCAATTTGTATTACTTTATTGTTTCCTCCCAACTTTTTCTTTCTTTCTAGAAGCCCTTGTATTATTGCAGTTGTGGAACTAATTTTTTTTTATTTCCCTACCTGTTTCATAAAGCCTTACCTAGCCAATGTAAATTCAGCAAAAATACTTTGCAACTTTAGTTTAGCCTCCTGGGCAAGCACACTACTACACAGGCGGCTCCAGCATATCCGTTCCCCTTCCACGCTGTTCTGCCCACAAGCAGGGTATGTGCTTGAGTGTTTCAAATTCCACATATTCAACATGTGCTACATTCACCTTTTTCCAATTTTGGATGTCCCCAGTTTAAACAACCCTAAAATAAGACAATCCTTTTTGCTCAACTAGTTGTTTATCAGCTCTCTAAATAACTGTCACCTAGCTTTACTGTTAGCACATGGGTGAACAGTGACAGGAGTAACAGCTGTTTTTATTTTTCTCCCCTGCACTAAAAGTTAAACATTAAACAAACAGTTGTATGGAACAGGGAATTTCAAAGTACAACTAGGACAACAAAAAGGAAGTTAGAAGCACATTTTTAAAGACTCAATAATGAATTAAGACTTTCTACCATGCAAGACTGAGGAGGGGCTTCTGGTGCATCCCTCTGTCCATAGGTCAACTCTAGAAGCCCTTTCCAGCAGAGGGGCTGTGCTCCTCTTTCGGCAGAGCCTTGCCTTTACAATTGCAAAGCCCCTAGGGATTTTCTCCTCTCACCTCCCCTAAAAGAGATCTAGCAATGTATACCAGCATAGGAATTTCACCTGAGACCTGATCAGCAGATACATCCCCTTATTTTCATTTTGTACACACAGAAAAGTGCACAGAGGGAAGTAGCTGCCTATCTCAGAGCGGGTAGCAGAGAGGAGAGCAACACTACAACCTTGACCCTTTCAAAGTCAGGACGCTCCAAACCTGGTTTTGCTTCAGAGAGAAAGCAATTAGACTCATGCAGTGCAGACCTTCCAGAGCATAAAATGCTCTTTTTATTCAATTAATTTTCCCATAGCTAAGGTTAATTGCCTGTGTACTTTCTGCCTCAAGGTATAAGAGGCTTCCAGCTGAATCAGAAAGGTCCAGGAAGAGTGGAGGACCTCACAAGTGGTAGACAGCTGGCTGACAGCTAACTCCTTGCTCACTAATAATTCAGGGCTGAAGAGAGAAGTGAGAGGGAAGGATCAGCACATCATTTTTTGCAGGCATTCACAGGAGGCCCAACAACTCTTACACAAGAGAAGACTGCTCAAACGAGATGGTCCCTGATTCAAGTCAAGATTTGCACCATCCAGTTTCCAAGTTCTGAGCAACAATCCCCCTTCCCAGCAGATGTAGGACCATCAGCACAGACCTACTTCTAGTTCTGACCAGGCTGGCACGAAGAGCCCTGTCCTATCTGCAGGGCCACTGCTGGGATGAGAATTGCACATATTTTGCAGGGATATGAGATCCCAGAATCATAATGGTTGGAAAAGACCTTTAAGATCATCAAGTCCAACCGTAAGCCCTTCATCACCATAACTGTTAAACTATGTCCTTAAGTGCCTCACCTACATGTTTCTTGAACACTGCTAGGGACGGTGACAAAGATAAAAAGGCTAGTGTTTACTCTTGCCGCAGTGTGCCATCTACCACCTTGGAGGTTTCTGTTGCTTCATCTCCAGTGTAGCAGCTAGGGGACCTCCCACAGAGTTATCCTCAAGATGCGATTGGGACATCCCTCACACGAAAACTTCTTAGAACATTTCTCCTTTTTATCAAACAAGCATTTTTGTTTTTTTTTTTCTTTCAAATTAGCTTTCACAGAAAAAGATCTGGCATCATGGCCTTCTTTAAGCATGTTAACATTAAAGAAGAAGGGGGCAGGAGGGAGGGGGAAGAGAAACACCGAGCGGGCGGGCGAGCTGCCCTCTCGCACAGCAAGTCCCCTCTCAGACTCCCAAGGAGAGCACCCTTATTGACCCCACTTCCTGCTCAAAGCCCACAAGTGTGTCGAGGAAGGCAGAGGAAGGGGAGAACTGAGCGGCAGGAGTGGGTAGAGCCTTACCTTCGTACCTTCGTTTTAAAGGAAAAAAAAATAAATAAAGTGCTTCTCTTCTGCACAGCCTCCCCCGGGAACGTGAAACCCCGTTGGCAGCCAGGAACGCCGGATCCCGTCCTTCTCCCCGTGTCTTCCCCGTCCCCGCTGCCCCTGCGGGAAACGCAAGGAAGCTCGGAAGCGGGAACCCCAGGGGCGCCCGGGGGAGCCCAGCTCTCCGCAAAGCCGCCTCCTCCCTAAGCCAAACTGGTCACATTCGCCCGGGGAAGCAGGTTCTGGCGCCGCTGCACTCTTACCTGCCCGGGTCGGCTGCGATAGGCGAAGGCGTAGACGTGCTCGGTGCTTATGTTCACGGCGTCGCGGTAGAGGCGGCCGAAGGCGGCGGGAGAGGGTCTCTCCCCGGGGCCGACAGCGGCGGCGGCTGCCACGCAGAACAAGGCGCAGAGAAGGACCCCGCCGCTGCCCTCCGCAGCCCCGGGCATGGCGCTTTGGCCGAGCTGAGCTCCGGGGCACTTGGTGCGGCGCCGCCGGGGCCGCCTATGCTCCGACAGGGCGGGCGCCGAGCTGCTCTATTTGCATTTTAAATAAGCACCTCGGCGGCGCGCACGGGGGCGGGCGTTAGTGCCCCTCGACCCGCTCCCCTCATCGCCGCCCCCGGCGCTGCGCGGGCACCTCGCTCTTGGGGCCTCCGCGTGTGGCCCCAGGCAGACGGTCTCCTCCGCCGGCTTGGCGGGGCTGTTGCGAGCTGTTTCCCTTGGCAGGAAGTACCTTTTACCCCTCGAGGAAGGTGGCGCGTTCGCGCTGCGAGCCTGGGGATGTGGTGGCACTTGGCACCTGCATATTCATTCATATGGCACCTCGTGGACGAACGGGACAGGGGGTCCCAGTGGCTCACGCAGCACTTGCCTGACGAGTCCGAGCTGTTGCCTACCTTTCCAGTGCCAGCAGAGCGCCAGCGTACCAGGGCGTCATGACACCATGCACGATGCATCTGGCACTGAGAGGTACAGAAAGAGTTAAAACTTAAGCACGCAGTTGCAAGGCCAAGGAAACCATAAAGCTTCTGAATGACTGAGATTAAGATAGGAATTAAGATAATTAATTAATTAATTAATTAAGACATTAAGATAGGAATACAGAAGTGGTAAAAATTAGGCTAACGGGATACAGGTGCAAGAAAGTACATGACTAGAGTTGCCACTATAAGCAGATTAAAGAACATAACTTAGAAAGAGTTAAAAGCTAATGTTTGCTTCGTGCTTCTTGCTTCTGTAAATTGCTTGCTTATCTTAGCCTGCTTGCACAATACAACGCAGACTAGAAGACGAAAGATTTTGTAAAGATTGACAACTTTAGACTCAGCAAAGTAAGACCCCCACCCCGCGGCGGACTGCGGCTAATGTATATGTAGCCTCGCCTCTGAAATGTATAAAAACCGAAAGCGCAGCAACGACGGGGTCCATTGGTGGAACCCCTGCGTGAGATGAGCCCAGACCCCAGCTAGCTGGTAAACTCTTATTATCTTGCTGCTATTAAATTTGTGAATTTAATCAATGGTCGTTGTCTCCTTTCTTCCGTATTCGGAAAAAGGACTTAACAGCACAAGGCCATCCTGAACTTTTATTTGTAGCTGTTTGTGACTTTGGGTTGGAGGATATCATCTTTTAGTTCTGTTTAAAGTTCCAGGGTGTGAAAGGCTGGAGTAAAATGGAATTTACTTAATTCAGACATGGCTTGGTGCACTGTGTCATTTAAGTCTTCCATAGTACTGATGCAAAAAATGTGGTAATACTCTTAATCTTTTAGCAAGATGAGTGTGATACTGCTGGGCTGGGGAAGAGTCAGGGGTCTCATTGCTTTCCCCTTGTATGTACTCTTGTCAAAAACATGTCTGAGAAGTGTGTCAAATCGTTGAGTAAATGGAGGCATTTTTACATCAGAGAAGGTAGAGCATCTCTAGAAAGTAATTTGATTCCTTTTTCAAAGTGCAGGCAAGCTTGTAGAAGCTGTGATTTCATAAAGCCTGCCTGCATTCTTCCGCTGTGTTCAGTCTGCCCACAGAAGTTTCACAAGTGGAATCTTTCTCTCAAAAGGGAGAGATGTTTCCTTGGGTGGCTCTTCTTGTGTAGAGGAAAAACTGTCATAAAGCTCAGCAGAAAGATTTCAGCTTGCACTTTGCCATCATTTTGATGTGTGGACCTTTGTGTGAACTCTGCTGAGAACAGACAAAACAACTGTCAACAATTCCTGCCTTGAAGCAGACTGCTGCTCAGGTCACCCTGCCTTGTCAGAGGCAGAGTGCCAAGAGGAGGCAGCAAGTGCAAAACCCCTATGAGAGATGTCCTGCAAGACGGACCATCCAACACAATTGTTGTGACAGCCTAGAGTGTCATATTGCATCCTGCAGACCAGAAGACCTGAGTGATGCCCTCCCCCAAGCTCTTGCACCTTATATGAGGTGACCTCTGATGAGAAATTGCATGGTGGCATGGTGGCACTGGAGGTTTGTGAATGCCCTTTGACAGCCTGTAGTGCCCCAATCTCCTGACCTATGCAGCTCTGTACTCACCTGTGTCCCTCTTCAGATCCACAGATCCTGGCTACAGATGTCCCCACATGATCATAATCCCTCTAGCACTTACAGGAAGGAAGAATGACTCCAGCCACAGGGAGGAGACCAGGAAGCACACTTGGCTTCTCACATCTTCTATCCAAGAGTAGGGGCTTGAGGGAGACTTGGAAAAGGAGGAGATGAGGCAAAGCAAAAGCATACCTGGGCTATGCCAGGTCCCTCAAAGCAATGTAACAGATGGTACAAGACTAGTGTTCTGCATATTGAACTAGTGTTGGCACCTCCTAATAATTTCTGTGTTGTTTTGTGCTGTATGTATTTCCAATCAGGAGATCAATGCGGTATCAGTGCACAGTCCATGACCACACTTTCCAATGCAGAATTAGGAAATCCTTCAGTATATATTTTTGACATATGTTTTGCTGTCCTAACAAAGACTACACATTTTTTTCCTCATTTTGAATATGAGATTTCAAATTGTCTTTTCAAAATATAATACTTTGTGCTTGCCTTTCTTGAAATTCATCTTCTTATTTCCAGAGCAATGTTATAATTTTATTCCCATCCTTGCCTGCAAAGGGTTAGGAGTGCTGCTCCACTCGGTGTTATTTGCAGGTGTTTAAAGACAAAGATCTATTTCATCATCCAGGTCACTAATGAAAGTAATTAATCTTAGAAGAAACATCAAATCTCCTAATTTTATATGCCTTCCTATTTACAAGAAATTACCCACAACTACATTTTGAGCATTACTTTTCAATCATGCACCCCTCTGCTGTTAATTCCACCTGGGCCACATATGCCTTTGCAAGAATGCTATTCGAGACAATATCAGAAGCCTTGCTAAAGTCAAAATATGTTTCATCTGTTGCTTTCAGCACCTACTAGGTCAGTTATCCTAGTAAATAAATTAGGTTACTTTGATGTGATTGCTTCTGGACAAATCCACACTGCCTGATTCTCATCACTTTTTTTTGTTATTTGGTTGCTTGAATGCTGATGTTGAGCAGCTTGTTTAATTATCTTTCCAGATAACATACAGAAGTTGGCTGCTGCTTGACTTTTTACTTGATTCCTTTGATAAAGACAAGTACTATGTTTTCCCCTCTCAAGTCTGCCTGATCTTGTTCTGGATGGCAGCATATTAACTCCTGGAAAGACAAAATGGGAGTAGTCCCTGTAAAACACAAGGTGATGGTCTAAGTGGACTATAGGTCTGGGCTACTGGAAATATTTAAGTATTCTTATATGTATCACAGTACCCTAGTATCAGGGAAGAGCAAATGCTTATTGCTGCCTAAGGGATACGAACTGGCAGAGTAGGAACCTGGTTGGCAAGGGTCAACTGAGAGTCCAAGTAGCCAGACAAGTCTGTAGTGGTGAGATAGGTCTGAGGTCAAACTGAGTATGCAAGTCAGTGAGTCAGGGTCAGTATCAGGCCTGGCAATGGTAACCGAGGTCAGACATAGCCCAGTGATCACTAGGCACGTCCACAGCAAAGAGGCAGGTGGGAGGCCAAATCAAGAAGTCAGTTAGTGGGTCATGGTCTGAATGTGAATCAAGGGGGCCTGCAGCCAGGCACAGATGTGCTAAGGCTGTTGCTCAGGACAGGACTGAACCTCAGTTTGAAAGCATTTCTGGTGTGTATGTGTCTTGTCCCTGACCATGGGGACCCAGACCTCCATGAGAGGGGATGCTCTCAGGGCCCTTACATCTGGCCGTGCTGAAGGCTGACAATAATTGTGGACTTAGTCTAAACAGCACTGGATGTTCTGAGTTGGACAAAATGTTCAGTAGCCTCCACAACTAACTGCAGTGGCTTGAACTGGTGGCAGCACATGTGCTCCAGGTCATGCAGAGTGCTTAGTATGCATGAGACCTCAACAATGTCTACTTAGACTAACACACTTTTATTAGTAGTTAAAGTATTAGCTAATATATTTTCTAACACAGCACATTTTACCAGTATAAGCCAAGTCCAGGGCTCTGAGTGTGTGCAAAGGAGAAAGAAAAAATACTGAGCTAAAGGCCTCCAAAATGTGTTACTGTATTGTTGTTTTATTTAAAAACCACAGAATAGAAAATCACACTATTGATAAAGAAAAAAAAAAACTACCAAATTGGAAATTTCCAAATAGGTTGGAAAACCTCATGGTTTAAAATCACAGCTGTTTGTATGAATATATGGTCTACACTTCAAGTAAGCTTCACTGGGAGTAAATAGATGGTTTAGATGTTGTGTTGAACTCTGCAAAGCTAATGAAACATTTGCAGAATCTCCTGTAAACATAGTATGAAAAACAACATAAAATATCACTTTTTATCTCTCTTCATAACTGTTTTCTTCTCCCTTGGAAAGCAATTTCTCCCCTCAGCTCACTGATCACGGTCATTCAGTCCTGTGCCATGTGCTCTAGGTGACCCTGTGTGTGCAGGGGGGGTTGGACTAGATGACCTCTAGAGGTCCCTTCCAACCTTAAGCATTCTGTGATTCTGTGATGCATCCCCTCATGATCATTGTATGATCAAGCATGGAAATCTTCACAAGAGGACTTTTACTGTGACATTAGGAAGCCCAACATGAATAATAATAAGGCTGATGAGGACTCTAAGAATTAGGAATTCTTGGTCTAAGGAAGTGTTTGCTTTGAAGCTATTTTCTGAGTAAGAAGCAGCAAATTTCTCTGTGGAAGTTCAGTATGCTTGGGGAACAAGGAGTTGCTCACCTTCTCAGTGACGCTATTCATATGATCTGTATTAGTGGTAGCACAATCAAAAGCCACTCTTTATTTTGATGTTTTCTTAATCTCGCTATCTTGCGCAACATCCTTCTTATGATCATCCTTCATAGAATCATAGAATTATTAAGGTTGGAAAGAACCTTTAGGGATCATCTAGTCCAACTTCTCTGCACACACAGTCCCCTAGAGCACGTGGCACAGGATTGCATCCAAGCAAGTTTTGAATATCTCCACAGAAGGAGATTCCACAAACTCTCTTGGCAACCTGTCCCAGGGCTCTGTCACCCTTACTTAAGAAATTTTTCCTTAAGTTCCTGTGGAACTTGCTTCAGTTTGTGGTGGTAAGTCCTAGTCCTATTGCTGGCCCCATGCTCCTCAATCCCTCTCTTGAGGTATTTATATACACTGCTCTCTCAGCCTCAAAGCCTCTCTCACAGGGCAGGTGTTCCAGGCCCCTGATCATCCTTGTAGCCCAGCGCTGCACTCTCTCCAGTAGCTCCATATCCCTCTTGTACTGGGAAGCCCAGAACTGGACACAGTATTCCAGATGTGGCTGAGTAGAGGGGCAGGATCACCTCCCCTGACCTGCTGGAGACACTCTTCTTAATCCTACATCCCAGGATGCCATTGGCCTTCTTGGCTATGAGGGCACACTGCTGTCTCATGATCAACTTGTCATCCACCATGACACCCAGGTTCTTCTCTGCAGAACTGCTCTCTAGAAGGTCAGTCCCCAGCCTGAACTGATGCATGGGGTTATTCCGCCCCAGGTGCAGGACCTTGCACTTGCCCTTGTTGGGCTTCATGAGTTTTCTCATCACACAGTTGTCCAGTCTGCCCATGTCCCTCTGCATGGTACTGCAGCTTACTGAGGTATCAGCTACTCCTCTCAGTTTGGTGTCATCAGCAAACTTGCTGGGGGAGTGCTTTGTCACTTCACCCAGGTCATTGATGAATTAATTGAACAGGACTGAGCTGAGGACTGACCCCTGGGGGACACCGCTAACTACAGGCCTCTGCACTGCTGATGACCTACAGACTCTGATGAACTACAGACTCTGCACTGCTGATGACCACTCTCTGAACTCTGCCATCCAGCCAGTTCTTCATCCACCTCACTGTCCAGTCATCTAACCCACACTTCTAGAGCTTGCCCAAGAGGATGCTGTGAGGGACGGTGTCAAAAGCCTTGCTGAAGTCCAGACAGATGTCCTCCACCGCTCTCCGCTCATCTACCCAGCTGGTCATTCCATCCTAGAAAGCTATCAGGTTAGTCAAGCATGATTTCCCCTTGGTGAATCCATGCTGCCTACTCCTGAGCACCTTCTTGTCCTCCACACGCTTAGAGACAACATCCTTAATGGGATGTGAAATGTATTTCCAATGGGGGAGATTTCCCAGGTTTCTTGGCAGGTAAACTGAAAGACAGCTTGGATGACATCAGAAAAAGGATACTAATGAAATTAATATTAACTAGTAGAAACATTTAGGCCAGGCGGGCAGACCTTGCCAGCAAAGACAGAGGATACCCCCTTACACAGCTCGCTGCTGCCTCCCTGCCGCAGTTAGAGAAGCCGCGCGGGACGGTTACGGCGGGGGAGGTGCTGCGCCCTGCGTTTTCCCTGGGGGAGGGCGGTACGCCATGTCGCGTATAGAGGCCGTTGGGAGGCGCGCGAGGTAGGGGTGAGCTGTTACCCTCTCCCTCCCCTCGGGAGCGGGGGAAAAAAAAAAAGTCCTCGTCCCCACGGCAACGGGTGGGTGTGCGTAATTTGTCTGGGCTCTTGCAGCGAAGTGCGGTCGTTTCCGCCTCCTCTTTTTCCTTTATCCATGTCGTTGCTGCGCGGGCCCCGGACGCGCGGGTCCTGGGCCGCTGCCCGGAAGGGCACGAGGAAGCTGGCGGCGGCAAATCGGGACTGGGACGTAAGTGCTTCCCTTTCCCGGATGCCGTGCCGGACCGCCGCCCCCTCTTCTTCCTTTCTTCTCCTCCTCCTTTTGCTTCGTCTTGTTCAGCTCTCGCACAGGACTTGGATCCTAGGCCTGCGGGGCACCTGGAAGTCCTATGGTCCAGTACAGTGGTTACTGCCCCCATCTTGCTTTGCCTGTGCTGGCTCAGGCCTTCCCCAGTGCTCGTTGTTGGCCTGAAACCCTGCAGGTTGGCCCCAAGTTGAGTTTCTGGAAAAGCTTTTTGCAAAGCTGGTCTTGCCTCTGGGGGTTGTTGCTCCACGACCATTCCTGTCAGGCCTGTTTTGGGCAGCAAGGCCTGCGTGACCTGACTCTGGCACGGATTGTGCCTCTTGGGTGGCAGGTAGTACATTCTTGCTCTGCACCAGATAAAGACTTGGAGATTCTCTGTGCTCCCGGAAGTATTGGTTGGCAGGAGTCTCTATAGATCAGCGATGTTGTGGGTGGAGTGGGATTGTTACCAACACTAGGTCAGCCAGAGCAACCCTTTCTCCATATGAAACTTGAAAATTTTCCAGGAAGATCGACCACATGTCCTGGTGCCTTTGCTAGGGATGCGCTGCCCTTCTGATAAAGATACTTAATGTGGTATAAAGTTGATACAAAGTTCTGGAATTTGGGTTCTTTTTGTCGTGCCTTCTCCCCTCTTTCCTCCCTGACCTTTTTCACCAACCTTGAACCAGCAGGATGAATTGATGTCTGTGAAACTTTGCACGATGTACTTGTGGCACCCTTGATCTGATACCAGTGCCATTAAAGATGGATTTACATTTTTTTCCACTTTGGCCTGAGTGAAAAGAACAGAAGAAAAGGCATTAGTTTTATTTATTTATTTATTTTGGATGCGTACGGTTTTTAACAGCCTTAGCACGTAAGCATGCAGATTTAGAAAACTACAAAATAGAGACAACTGATTTATGCCATTTAGCACAAATGTGGGGGAAGAGGATACCATGACAGGGAATTTTGTCTGCATTGCATGGGCATGACTGCAATGATGATATAGCCCAGTGGTTTTCACAGCCTTTTTACAATACACTTGCTTACAGATCGAAGACTTAGTACTACCTTTGTTGCTGTTATGGTTGATTACTTTTAGCAATTGTGGGGCTTGTGATGCTTTTCATTTCTCTGGTTTGTTTAAGGCTATGCCTTCTAATCTGGAAGCTGTTGATGCTTTAGACTGCACAGTATGCATGGTCTTGATAGTGTCATTTTTTGTTGGTTGGTTGTTTTGCTAGTAAATGTTTAAAAGCACATGCTTTATGATGTTGTAAAAAATATACTCTTGTATAATTTTAAGGTTTTTGTTTGTTTTGTTTTTTAAATGGAACTTCAATCTTCTTGCTTTTGATGTCTTCTCTGCAGAGTACAGTCCATGATTTAACAATTCATCGTGCAACTCCTGAGGACCTAGTAAGTTAAAAACTTATTCTTACTTCTCTTCTAGGTGATGTATCTGGTTGCCTAGCATAAGGGTTTATTTATGGTGATATTTTTTCTGGCAATACTTTTATCTCTCCCTTGATCTTCTGAAAATATTGAACTTTTAGTGTTAGGTCTTCAATTTTGGTGTTTCACATCTACATCTATCCCTCTCAAAACCAGAGTTTTTCAGTCTCCTGTCTCTATCAGTAAGTGCTATGTTTTTGTTTCAGTAT
The DNA here is from genome assembly GCA_013389825.1 of Crypturellus undulatus. Lineage (NCBI taxonomy): Eukaryota > Metazoa > Chordata > Aves > Tinamiformes > Tinamidae > Crypturellus > Crypturellus undulatus. The sequence continues at coordinate 47,932 of VWPW01020051.1, forward strand.
TTACCATTATAAAAATAAATAAAATCCCAGGGCATTAGTCTAAAGTTAGGTCTCATCTCTGCTGAAAGGACTGAAAAACATGTTTTATTCTGAGAATTTCTCTAATTCTAAGGACATTCAATTTTTCTTTAAATAATTTTACATAGCTTTTTTATACTGAATGACTTGTTCTTTACAAAGCATACCATAAGCATAAAAGCATACCATTCTAAGTTTTGCTGGTAGCCCTCATTACCAGGATGGAATAGACAATATGAGCTGTTATTGATATAAATTTCTGTGTTTCGAGAGGCTAGTCAGGACAGAGGGAGGTGATGGGGGAGAGAGACTTGATTCCATAAATGATTGGCTTGATAACCTTTAACAAGCACCTTACATTTAATTTATTACTCTTTAAACTGAACATATCTATTGCATTATTGGAGGAAGAGAGAGAATGTCACTGATGATTGATAGTGGTGTTAAATTAGGAAAATGCGTTGTACCTTTTTACATATCTCGTAAGTGGGCGTGTTTGGTTTTCCACCCTTTACAGCAGAGAAAGCTCTTGCTGACTTCCTGATATAGGGTAAAGGAAAGCAGACTTTGATTTTGTTATCTTTGGAGTAACTAAAATTTCCCTATTAATTTGGTTGGTACTAGTGGCATTTGACACTTACGAATGTTCATGATGTGGTCTTTGGTATTACCATGAAATTATAAAAAATGGTGTTCAGTGAATGAGTGATAAAATCAGGAAAAAGTACTTGTTAGCATTGCCCTGGTGCTTCTGCTTTAGATTGACTTTTGATTTTTAACTGTGTTCTTCAATATTTCTGTAGCTGCATTGTCATGAACTACAGAAGTCGAAAAATAAAACACTAGTGCATCTGGAACTACAAGAAAAAGCACCAAAAAGAAAATGGCAGAAGCAAAAGCAACTGACTCCCGGTTCCTTGGAGAAAAGAAAACTAATTCTGATGCATGAGGTGAGAGCAAAATGTGCATTTTCAGCCTAGGTAGTTTGCCAAAACACACAGAGCTGTATTTTCCTGTATTTTCTTCTGTTCTAATTAATTTGCAGTAGTGAAATTTTGCTCTTGCGCATGGGACAAATTTTGCTCTTCTTATTGGCTGTTTGGATTCCAGATATGCAGACATGCTCTCTTTTCTGCATGCTGTGTGTTGTTTCAGTAAGGCAATGACTGGAATAGGCTACATGAAGCAACTATAGAACTCTAAGGGTTTTTTTTGTTTTTATTGTCTCTGCCAGGTCTAGCAGTCCTGTTTGTGTCTTTTAACTATGCAAAAACGCAAAAGAGTTCTTGTTCAACCATGAACTGTGAAAAGATGAGCATTATTTGTGCTCTTATGGTTGTCTCCCCTTCTCCTCTCCATACATATATATAGTTCATTGTGACTTCTTTGTTTTCCTTTTGTTTTTACAAATTTTCAGGAATCTGTGAATTCTGAGAACATGAAAGCATAGCCCAAAACTAAATGGAAGTACTTAGAAATAAACATCACCAACTAGATAACAAAAATTCTGCTATTATACAGAGTTCCCTAATCCAATAGCAACAGGTTCAATAATACTTCAATTCAGAAGCAAATTACATATCACAGAGGCAGATTAGATCAGCACCTCTAAGAAATAGTTGGGTTAGATGACTTAGTAATTCAGATGTGAAGCACATAGTTAGGAAAGTCTTTGGCATTTCTTGCCTTTTCTAATGCTGATTTTAATGCATGTGTTTTTTAATTCCTCCTGAGTCTTTCTACCTCATATTTAAGAAAGAACTTTTTATCAGCATACCCTATTTCTGTTGAACCCTATTTTTTACTGAAATAATTTACTTCTAAGTAGGAAAATAAGAGGAGATAATGTCAGACAAAATGAAACACACCTAGGTTTTGCTGTAAGAAACACCGATCTTTCCCTGTGTTCAGAGGAAAAGATGGATGAAGAAGAGTCATGCTTTTTCCCTATCCTCATCTTAAATCTTGTAAGTTGGTGGGTCTTACCATTCAGAATAGCTGAGTAGATGCTTCCCTCTGAGTCTTCCAGTATAGTTCAACCACTCTGGAGTGTCTGCTTGTCTGTCTCAAGTTGGTAATATTTTCTCAGTAATATTTACTGCTGTGAGAGTTCAGCTTTCTTAAGTCTCTTGACTCATACTCAACTGCAGAATAATCAGAAAGAAAACTAAGGAGATACTGCTATTAGGGTTTTTTTTTTTTCTTCTTGTAGTTGGATATTGAAGTGAAAAGGAGCAAAACTGTGAATGGATGAGTGAAATAGTGTTTTTAATCTTCTGGAGCTTCTCCTAAAAATCTAAATGAACAAATAATTTGCATTTGCCTCTATAGCTGTGGATAGTGAATATGTCATTACCACACCAATTGTTTCTGTAGTAATGCTTCACTTTAAAATAATATTATTGTATTACACTAAAGGGTTAGTAGTGAATGACTTCCAATAATTGGGAAGAGTAGGAATAGTCCCAGACTGAAATACAAGGAAATATTAGTGGCCCCTGTGAATTACAGTAAAATTAAACTAGGAGAGGCAGATAGTGAATATGGAAAGACATGTAAATGGGCCTAGATGGGTGATGTCACTTTATTTACTGCCAGTTGCAAGCAAACAAACTAATTCACCTTGGGAACAATGCTCTAAAAATGTTCAAAATATGTTCATCAGGAAGGAGAACCATAGGAAACTGCTGATGCTGAAAGAGATCTAGTAGAGAGGATAAAGAAAAATTAATTGGGATTTTTTTTGGCTGATTAAACATGTTGCCTTAGTTTTAATAGCCTTAGGCAAAAAGTCTGGTGACCTTTTTCCGTCTGCAGGTAAATATTGTGTAAAGTTGTATAATATTGTGTTTAAAAACAAGAACTCTGAACAGTTACTTGGAACACTGGGTTACATGAGGTAATTAGGGGAGATGGATATTTGCTGCTTTGCTAAATTGGTTGTCAGGAAAAGTGTGATATATTGCACTGTAGTTTAGGCTCAGAAGATATAGAAGCAGTGTATGGGACAACTTCATGACCTAATAAGGCACGACAGAATGAGATGAAAACACAGGAAATGCCATTGCTAGCATTTTTTGAACGGGGCAGAATCTAAAACAGGAGACATAACAGTGGACACCAAAGGAAAATATGGATCTTTTCTCTGGCAACCTCAAAAGTAGGTGCAGTCTCCCTGGATACAGTGATAAACTGGAGGTCATTTACATCTTTGATGTCCTCATGGATGTTTAAAAGGTAAAAGTCACAAGCTGTGTATACAATTTTGCTCTATTGCTAGTTGAAACTTTGTACAAGAAACTACAAGTGAAAGAGGAGTTTTGAGTTGTGTGGAAGCCATTTCTCCAGACAGCTTCCATTAGCTCATAGTAGCTGATTGCCTTTTTCTTTAAGATCAGAGACCTCCCTCCCTCTCTCCTTAAGCTGACCTGTCATGGTTCCAGTGGTGCAAGACCTTGAAAGAAGTGGAAGCTCTTTGAGGCATCCTGTCTTACCAGATATAAGCATCTGTATTTATATCTTTTGAAACTTTTATGAAGTTTTATGGCTTATTTTTTAGGCAGGCTTCTTTCATGCAGACCTGACTGTTAAAAAACCCACATGAACTGGTTTGAATTTCATAAAAATGCTTAATGGATTTTAGGTGTCTTTCAGAGATATAGAAGTGTATGTCTCAACAGCATTGAGATCAAATGATTTGAAGCTGTTCACTGACTTTCCAATCACCAGGTTTATGTCTTTATTTTGATGAGCATGTCATAACCATGACATGCTCTTCTTTGTGTTGGGCTAGGGGCAGAAAATGAGAGTGAAAGGAGAGGATTGGTTGTAATAGGAAACAGTCAAGGCTTATGGGTAGCCCATTTTTAATAATTGTTTATTCATCTTGTGTTTCAGAAAAACAAGGTGAATGATTGTAGTTACTCAAAATGAAGCTTGATCTTTTGGTATATCTTGGATAAATTTCTCATTGTGCAGTACAAACTTAGTAAGCATTGTAGTTTTGGTTGTTCTCTTACTAACTGCTTGGAAGAACACTACCCAAAACACAAAGGTAAAATTAGTGAGCATAGTGTGAAATATTTCCTTATATGCTGTACTTTCAGATTCTCTCTGATCAGTACCAGTTGCAAGAAGTGCTGGAACGATCTGATCAAGTTATGGCTGTGGTAAAAGACTTATTTGGGGATGTTCCTCGCAGAAGAACAGGTAAATCATCTTGTCTGTATATGGTAGTACCATTGAGATTTTTTTTTTTTTTTTTACTATATTTATTTTCTTGGTGAACTAAGATAGTAGATGGATCCAGTTGAATTTGAATGAAACACAGGTGAGTGAGATGTGGCCGGTTATCTCACTGTATCAGTCTATTGTGAGATTTTTGGTCACTTATTTTGAAATATCAGTCGCTTTTACAGTTGAGTTACTAGTCCATACAGAGCACTAGTTTGATCTACTGTGGTAGTTGTGATTCACTGCTATGTGGGTTGAACTTTTGTTCTTGGATATCCTTTAAGATTTATCAGTATGTCTTGAACAAGGCTTCTATTTTTCTTATTCTGCCGTTTGAGTCCATATGCTGTTGGAAGGCAGGGATGGCAGTTTGCGTATAAGACTTTAAGTTTAGATTCTTTTCTCTATAGACTGCCTTTCTCCTTTGCTTATAATGACTATTTCATCCTATGTGTTTTTCTTTTTCCATGCTTATTTAAGCACAGAGGAAAGAAAGAAGCCCAGTACATGGCTGAATCTATTAAGATAACTGTGGATAGTCTTTGGCAGTTACTCAAAAGTAACATACATCCCTATGACTCTTTCTGTGCAGAGTGTGCATACTTGTGTTTTTAGTATGAAGTCCTGATAGAGACTGAGTCCTTCCTGTATTTTACTTTCCTATTTTTGTATGATTCCTCTAGGTTTTCCTAATGTAACAATGGCTCCCAACTGTGGCCTAGACTCCTCTGAAGGACTCATTGAACAAAAATGTGATCCTCCCTCTCAGCTTTCCATCCTTAGTGAATCTGTCATGGATTCCCAGGTAATGTGTGCTCAGTTCATGCATGTCCTGTGGTGTGTGTGGTGGTGTTTTTTTGCGCAAAAAGATAACCAAATGAAGGGTTTCCAGGCACACCTAAATCTTTCTTTTGTGTATTGTATGTCATGTTGATCATATACAGGAAAAATTGCATTAAATGAAAGTCAATTTATTCTTTTGCAAGTCTGAGAATCTTGATTTTTGAATTTTTTAACCTGTGAGTATGAGAAACACCAATTTCTTATGTCTCATAATGGCATGCTGTTTCTTTTAAATAGGGGGATCTTCAGAAAGAGAAAAACTAATTACAGAGTGAAGAAAACACTCTTGTGCCACTTAACTAATTCAGCTATTGCAATGTGCCTGTGAGGTTTAATTTTGCAAGCATACATGGTTGCATAGCCAGCTGGCTGTGGTTTATTTCTGATTATACATCTGTAAATGTACTTCAGTCAACTCTGCAGCCTTGACAGCCCTTTGAGTTCAACTTTTAATACTTCACATTATTTTACAATTTTTAAATTTGCTTCCAAAGTAAATTTTTAGTGTCATTATTTAAATTGCTTCAGTGTTCTGTGATATGAATGCTTACTTTGGCTTAGATAATGCATATAAAACTTCTGAAAAGTAGCTCACTATGGTGAAGACTGAAAGGACTGTGCAATGAAAATGTCTTTTCTAACAAAACTGTTGTTTTATTCTCATGAATCTCTAATCCTATTTTCTATTATCTTGCACAAATTTGTGCAGTTTGAGTTGCAATATTGCTCTGTTACGTCTTCGTGTGTGTGTGTTTTTTTAATATAAAGAGTTATTTTTGTAAGCTGTGAACTCTATACAGAGGGTGTATGTAGAGTGGTATCACTGGATGCATGTGTGATAGAATAGGCTTAGACTTTTAAAATAAAATATTGCTGGCAGGTTTCTGCCAAGCTTCTGTGAGACTTGCTTTCCTTTATATGCCTGTGAAATAGTCAGGCCTATGAAATCCCATATGCATGAAAGTCATGCCTGTGAAAATCTCAGTTGAAGGCCATCTGGTGAAGTCTTTCTGCTGATACTAGAAGTGGCAGAAACCCTAATTCCTATTATGATTACTCTTAAGTTTGGTATATGATATGTAGGGCTGCATATTATTCTGGTTGCTTTTTTATATATAGAGAAGGTAAATATAATTATACAGATTTAATTCCAAGTTTTTTTTTTCTTTAAAAATTCTGTCATTTTATTTTAAAATTTAGAAATGCTATAATGTAGGTTGCTTTTTCCATCTTCTTGCTGTTCTTCCTCTGTATTTGTTTATGTACAAGCCTTAAAACTTTTTTTCTTTATATTTTAAATACTATAGTATGTGTGGCCCTTCTTATCTAAATAAAATACTGTGTTTTGAACTTTGCCTTGTTGTCTTTTCTGACACAATTGTCAGTATTGATATTTCTCACATACTATGTACTTCCTCAAACTTTCCCATAGAGATGTGCATTTTTAGCCTTGTTTTGGAAATGGGGAATGAAGTGCTTATTTCCTTGAAGCATTTTAATGAAAATTAAACAAATTGATATTTCTTCCTAAAGACAGTTTGAAATTGCTGAAATCCCTGTTGTTTTATTTGTTGATTCCTACAAAAGGCTATTAATAAGATGGAAGAGGAAACATTATCCATCTGTCAGTCAGATGATAAACAGCATGACTCTCTCAATTTCAAAAACAGCACCAATTCTGACAGGTCAGTGCAAATATATTAATTCAGCTTTTTATCTTAATGTTTGAGGTAGACAGAGTTAAAAGGATATTGTATGGGCATGGTTAGTTACTTTTTTGAATTATAGGTATGTTCTTGATCGTAATTCCAGGGAAAGCCTTCGTGGTAATCTCAAGACTTTTTGTGAATGGGGAACTCATATGAACAGTTAGAGCTACTTTAAAAATCTGTGTTTAAATAGTAAATACTACCTACAATCACATTATTATCATGTTATAATTCATTGTTACACTTGTTTTGAATGTAGACTACTCCAGTTATTGAGACAAGAAAATTCTTCAGGGATTTCTCAGTTATGTTCTGAAAAGGAAATGAGAAAAAACATATTATCACAAGAAGCAAATGTACCTTTGACTTCAACAGCTACTACTCCTTTGCTGGAACATTCAGGTTGGATTTGCCAAAGCGCAGGCTCTCAAGGGATATTGAGCTGTTAACAGGATCTTATATGGAATTCATTTTGGTGTGGGTGATGGATGGAGATGTGTCTAATCTAGCTCAGATGAATTTCGAAACCAAAAAAAGGGCATTATTTCCATATAATTACATTGAAACATTTTACTATTGGGACCATTCCTGAGATATTTTATGTGTGTGTTTGTTTGTTTATTTGTTTTGTTTTTAAATCAGCCCTCAATGCTACCGCTGAAGTCAAGAGAATTCATTCAAGGCTTCTGAACAAAGAGGGAGAAGAGACTGTGGACCCTAGTTACACTGTGAAACAAGTGCTGAACCCAGACTCAGGGAAACAAAAGCAAATTTCAGCAAAAGGTGTAGTACTTTTAAAAATAACATACCTGTCTTTGACCAAGGTCTTTAGGTATAGGAAAATGGAGGTTGAAAGGGATCATTGGAATTCTTCTGGTCAAACTTCTGCTAACAGCATGTCAAACTCCAAAGTTTGGTTAGGTTGCCCAGGGTCTTGTCTAGCTGAGTTTTGAACACCTCCAAGGGTGGGCATTCCGTAGGCCCTTTGGGCAAAGTATTCAAGTGTGGTCTGCATTTTCATTGACAAAACAAAGTCCATGGGATATTGGGAACCATATACATGGCTCTTTAATGCTACCCATTTTGTTGCTAGTCATGCTGTTCTCTTCTCTGTGCTGCTTTCATGCTCTTAAGTAATCCTGCCTTTGCTGTGTTGCCCAGATTTATGATGATTTTCAATTTTCTTAATGAACATGTGTTTACATATGGGAATTGACATCCAAAACAAACCCACGACAAGAAGAGATTGGTACAGAGGACTCACCTGAAAGCAGCTAATCATTTTTCACTGATAGTTCATCAGAAAACTATTTCTGTACTTTTACCTGAGAAAAATGAAAGTATAGCAGGTATCTTAAGTTAAAAGCAGGAAACCATGATTCTCAGGAGGCAGTAGTATGTTTGCAGGAAAAGTGGGTTTGTTTGTTTATTTGTTGTTTTTTTTTCCTTGATAATCTGAAGATAATTTAATAAACTGGGGAGATATTTTTGATAGTCTGTTATAGTTCAGGGCCAGAGAGCACCTCTCCTTGGACTTGCTTCAATACAGATTTAGTGGGATTTCATTGAGTTTACAAGCTTTCTGTATGAGTTGAAATGTCAAGAAATTTCAAGGACTTTTTTCCCTTCCTTAGTGAAAAGGAAGCAAGCTGCACAGAACTCTTCCAGACAGAGGATGGGTGATTATCATACAAATTCATTTCCCCTTGACCTTCCAAGGGACAGTAAATCCAGCCTGGATGTTCTCAATTGCATGATAGGCAAAGTAGAGCATGAGCTGGAAGAATATGAGCGATGTACAGGCCGTGAGGTTCAGAAAACTCAGAGAAATGAAGGCCTCGCTGGATTTACCTTGTCATTGGTGAATGCTCTCTGTCGTTTAATGCGCTATCTCAAAGAGGTGAGAAGACTTTGAATTGCTTCTGTAGAATGACAATAAGAGGTAATACTTTTCTTCTGCTACAAATAGGTATCCGTAATGAAAAGGGAGGAGTTCTCTGCAATGGAAGTCTCCTGGAGCTAACAACAGAACTTACTAATTAAAACAGTCTTAAAACTTATTGCTTAAATATGTACTGAGTTGCAGCATGTTATTAACTATGGCTTTGTTTACAGAATGCTTTTCTTCCTTGTCTTTCCTCTGCAAGTGGGGCTTTTTTTTTCCCGTAAATATCCTCTCACTTATCTGAAAAGCAAAAGTAATGATTCTTGCTCAGTGGCAGATCGAACAAAAGTGACTGAAGCAGTGGCCACTTCTATCTGCCTGTTCTGCTCTTCTCTATTGTAGTGGGATGGCTTAACAGATGTATAGTGGCTCCTGAGCTGCTGCGATGTGTGTTTGTGTATTAAAGTAGCATGACATTGATTCTGGCTTCCTTTAATACTCAGAGCTGAAAACTACAACAAAAGCTGACATACTTTGTTTTCAGTCCGCACAGTTGGAGCAGCCAGCAGAGTTGGCAGGACCAACAGCTGGATTTGGTAATTCTAACGTGATGTTATAACATCATGTGTTTATTGAATTTTGTGACTCAGAATGTCTTCTGCTGTTGCGTTTGAAGATTTTCCACCTCCAGTCTGAGTGTAAGATTTTTCTGAATCTTCTTTCTGTTGTCTCAGCCCTCATTCTGGATGCACTCAGTATTTATATTGGAAAGTTTGTATTATACAGTGCTTCTCTTTTGGAAGGTGTTAGCCAGCTGTTGCCTGCTGCAAAACTCAACTTGCAAGTGCCTAAAAATTTACCTGCCATTAGAATCTGAGCTTTCTTATCTGAAGCAGTAAACTTCCTCAGATGGAAGGAAGGGGTGGGGAGGGGGAGGAAAATCTTTCAGAAATTTCAAGATTTATATGTTGATAATCACAGCTGATCATCAGAGATCCATGCAGTGATTTCCCACTGGCAACTACAGATTAATTTCATTGAATAACATTGATTAACCTCTATTCTGAGCTATCAGTTGGAGAGGTTGTATTTGTACAGTGTACTGCTGAAGCATGTTTACAGAAAAAACCTAAGTACCATCCAAAATGTTTGATGACTTCAGCGTCCTGGAAAGCAATTTTATATACCATTTTCTGTCCTCCCCTGCTCCACTTTGCCTTTAAAGGGAAATGCCTGTTTAATACTAAGACTGTTTAAGCTAGAGAAAACATATAAGAAAATATACAGCCAAGTCTTAAGTGGTTTATCAGTAAAGCTGTACAAGCTTTTTCTAAGTTATCTTCCATTTTCTTACTCAGGAAACACTTTCTTAAAAATATTCTTGTCAGCAGGATACTCTTCAAACCATGGCAAATATAACAACTGTGGTGACTAAACTCAAGTTTCAAGTTGCAGTTTGAAATGTATCATGAGACTGTCAAAATTATTTGAGAGAAAGGGAATATTTGAACATCTCTTCTTCCTTCCTCTCCATGCTAACTTTAGAAAGAAGACTGTATTACATCTTTAACTTCTCTGCAAATGAACTCCAAAAACTACTCCCTATAAGGCAGTCATCCCGCTCTTAAAAGCAACTGTTGAAATTCAAGGCTCTCAGGCTTCTTAGTAAAATTACATATCAAATAGTTGCAGATTCAGGGCAAGGGAGTTTACTTTTTAATCACCTGAAGAAAAGTAGTTTTGATAAGTAGGAGATTGTGTAGAAGTTCAATATATGGTTAAGTTCATGAGGTTAATTCTACCCTCTGTGACAATCCTGCTTTCTCCAAAAGATTACTTTTAGCCCTCAGCATAAAGCATAGTTCATCTTCCCAGTTTCAACCAAAGATGAACTGGCTTTTTCAACATAAAGCTCTTTTCATGTATGCACTTTGGCCTAAAGGAATGTTTCTCAATAGTGGCACTGAATTTGAGAAATAAGAGAATCTGTGTATTTATATGGGTTGGCTTAAAAAGTACCTTTTGAAGGACTGTTTCTTCAGTTGTATTGTTCATCTGGCTACAAGATGGCTTATTCAAGTCCTTCAACAGAAGGACTTGAATAAGCAGAATATTTTTGCAACAGAGCAATGCTCAAAGTACCAATCTGTACTGACTCTTTGTACTGACAATTCTGCTTGTTTTCTTTTAGTTTTCCTGAATGTTAGCTTTAACATGGTGTGCATGTTTCAGTAAGATATCTCTAATGATGAATATGAGCTCATTTCAGGCAAGGGATAGCTGATGAGAACTGAATGCTTCTCATCCCAAAGGGGATACTGTTGTCATCAGAGGCCTGTATCCCCAGTTTTGTTAGAGGAAGGTATTTGTTAGTTCCCCATTATTCTTGCTTAACGTAGAATTGCCTTTGTAATCCGAAGTGCAGGTATATATAGCATTGTACAGTTGGGGATTGGTGGGATTCCTTAAATAAGACTTGCAATTGCAAGTCTTGCAATTTTTCTTTGTCTCTTCCCCAGAAAAGAACACCCAACTTGCATATCAGGCTCTCTTGTGTTTTGGAAATGGAATCAGAAATTCCTTGAAGCATATTCAGGCAACCATTTGAGGAGGAGCTCCATTTACTTATTCTGATTTGTCTCTGTCTCTCTCTAACCTCCACTACCTGTTAACTACAGCGGTCCAAAAAGCGGCAGTCGTACTCTTATCGGTCCTGTACTCTCCGGCGGTCCTGTCTCTGAGCAAACAGGGTCTTTTGTGTTCTTTCTTCTGCAGGAGAGACCCTGTCTACTACAGCAGCCTATGTTGAAATCAAAGTTTGTTATTTTTTGAGGGCAAGAAGTTCTTCACTATAAGGTTCTTTGCCTCAAAAATATGCTTTTAGGCTCCTGTTAAAAATACTCAAACCATCTATTTATTTATTCACTTTCCTTCATGATGAAAAGCATTAGAAAAAAATGCCTTTATTTGGTCAAGCCTGTCTTCATTAGTGAGCTGAGAGAATTTAAAAATATACAGGAGTAGCACAGGATAGTGACAAGCATCAGCACATATGGAGTTTTTTCATTACCACATATAAAAATATCTGTGAGTTAAAATTGGATGTCTCTAAAGAGATACAATGGTTGTAGTTTCAGGCTGTAAACACCGTAAAGACAGAAGAACAGGGATTTAAAAGATTCCTTGCAGTGTTCTGAATTAACAAGGAATGAAGATTAAGCCCACTGACACTTCTCAAACTCTGAAAATTGGATTTTGTAGTGAAAATAATTAAGTCATTCTAGTGACAGTGGAAAGAGCTCTTTCAGTATAATGTGATGTGGAGCTGTTCTTGTTTTCAAATACGAATCTTTATTGATTAAAGTAGATTTTTAACTTTTTCTCACTTTCTTTAGAGTGAAATGCAACTGCATGAAAAAGAGCTGATAAGGCAGCAGCATGAGGAGATGTTGAATGAACATAGAGAACTGATTGATGCTTTAACTGCAGAAATACTCCTAGTGAGGGAAGAAAGCATTACCATACAGGTACTGAGATTTACTGAGCCTTCCTCCCTTCCTTTTGTCTACAGCTGAAATTTATTTTGTAGTCTTCTATGAAGACTTTGTAGTCTTATTTCAATTCCTAATGCTTCATGTATTGCTTTTAGTATTTCAGTGTTCAAATGAGTTCCTTTATCAGAATCTATGATATCCCAAAGCATGGTATGATATCTTTCAACAAGCCTTTTATTACTATTGAGGCTGTAGTCTTCCTGACTGGGAATGCTTTCACCCAACAAAATAATTAGTCAATTGTGACTAGCCAATGTTTCTGACCTTTTCTAGGAGCATGTCTTTGAAATCTGTTTGTGATTTTTTGAAAAGGCATCCAAGCCCATGGGTATTGTCATTTTATTTTAGGTTCTATCTTTAATTAGTGTTCTATTCTGCATCTACCAAACATGCTTTCAGTATTTGTAAGATTGCTTGAGTTAAACCAGTGCTGCTCGTGACTGGGAAATTTGTTCTCTAAATAAGGCATCCCTCCATGTGTCCATCTGTGGAGATTTCTTAGTAGTGATATCAACATGATCTTAAGGAGCAACAGATTTTCCCCTCCCCCACCAAAAATATACACACACACACACATATATATATATATGTATATATATATATACACACACACACACACATATAAATATAAATTCTGATCTTAAAGAGTTCCATCTCTTTCTTGGTTGTTGCTTGGTGTCCTGTTTCCAGTTTCTCTGTAGTCCTAACTGTTACCATTTCTTCTGGGTGAGCAGTGGTTGTAGGGCAGCTTCTTTCACTGCAGCACCAACAAGGTTGTTTCTCATAGTTACATTGCAAAGTGATCTGTTGGTGAGCCTTCTGATACAGGATTGCTAATTACAAAGGTGTTTTCAAAGTCTGTAATAACTCTAAAATCTGATCTCAATGGGCTATTTGATGTCCTGCTGCTGTCAGAAAATTCCCTCTCTCCAAATTATGCCTGTTGCAAATACTACTCTAAAAGCATGTTTTGAATTTGTAAAAGTATTAACAGTTTTATTCATGGCTATAATACATGCTTGGTTTAAAGCTATCAGTTCTACTGCCTGAGCTCCAAAATGCCCTCGAAGTGATCTAGCTTGCAGTACAATATACTCTGTATATTATTGCATACCCTGCAAGCCTTTCACCCTTTTCATTGTATGACGATGACACAGAACAATATTGAATAAAAAATGTGCAGGGACTCTTCTTTCACAGTAGCCAGAACAAATTTGGGGCTCAAATCTATGAAATATTGTTTTTGGGTTGTAGTATTATTGGTAACAAGGTATCTGGGTTTAGCTCATCACACTGTTCTAAAACCGTATTTGGCGCAGTGAGCAAAACTAGCTCATACCAATGTAAATGTTGGTGGATAAACAGCAAATGACTCTGCTGAGTCATGACCATTTTCACTGTATGAGGCACTGCTACAGTTAAGTGGTGTCAGAGCAATATTCCTCACCTTCTCAATTGTTAGAGCCATTGCTGGTACAACCGTAGCATGCCTGATCATTCCTTGAAGTACTGGACCCAGCTGTACTGAATAATAAGCTATTGCATGCGAACACTGGGCAGTTATCTGTAGATGACTTATTGACTGTGAGTAATGTACTCACTGGGCAGTTATCTGTAACTGTTCAAAAATCGCAAGTTACAGATAACTGCCGAGTGAGTACATTACTCACAGTCAATAAGTCATGTACCCTATTGAATTAGTTCAGTGGTTTTGACAGTGCTATAATTTGTAGCGAGATTTTTAATAATCTCAAAATCCTATGGTCAGGGAGAACGAGCAAAACTCTGTGGTAGACTGCTCCATATATACTGCTGTCCTTTCCTACTAAAGGCAAAAAGGAGTGAGTCTTTATGTGCTGGTATGCAAAAGAAAGCTGCTGTTGGATCAGCATCCAGCTTGCATCTGAGAGAATTTGGATTAGGACTTGGATTGGATGAGGGACTATAGAATGTGGAAGATGCATTGTTTTATTATTGCTCACAAATCTTGTACAAAATAGTATACTGTTTTCCGCCTTGGGTCCAATTTTGATCTCCTGACATGCAATACAAGGGTGTTACAAAGGCAAGTACATCATACTATAATCTGTTCGTAATCAAATCAGCAATCAATTCCCTGGTCAGCATAGAAATAGCATTTCAGAATTTTAGTTGCCCTTTAATACCTTGTACTTGTATTTTCTCCAAACTCAATTTTCCTGAACAGGTAGTTAGCATGGAGTAAGTAGCCCCGGTATCTACTAAGATCTCTAGGTTATAGCCATTAATTCTTACTGGAGTCCCAGCTCTGCCTCCTAACACTAATTGGCACACTACTGATGCTTCAGGTTCCTCTTCTTTAGATCAATCCTGGGGATTATGCTGCAAAAATTTTACCATATCGTCTGCACTTCTATGACTCTGTGGTCTCCAAATGGAGGAGTTTCCAAAACTCCTCTCATCTGGGACTGAAGGGGACAATCTCTTCTCCAATGTTCCTGTTTCATACAGTACACATGACGATGTGGGTTCAGCAGCTCTCTACCTATTTGTACACCTCTGTTATCCTTCCTCATTGACCACATCCTTTCACATTCATTCCCCTTCTTTTCATCCTTGGAGTTCCTCCTAGTGATGCTGTAAACATATTCACTCTCCCCTTCTTTCATCTTTCTTTCTCTTTCTCTTCTTTTTCTGATCTTCATATAATGTAAGTTAATCTTCATATATGTAAGTTGCTAACAGTAGTATGTCTTTTAGGTTCCCTTCCTGTCACCCTGGAGCATGTTTTCTGAAATACTCTTGTCTCTCCAGTGCCTCTTGGTTCACAAATAGACTCACTGGCAGTCTTTCATTACTTTCATTACTTCCTGAATGTCCCTATACTATTGTAGAAAACAATCTGACAGCCTTCTGCAGGGCTTCCCTCACAACATTTGCTGTACACATTGAACTTGAACTCCTGGAGCCCACAGCTGCTAAATTTTGTCATGTAATATTAGTGCAGGGGAGGCTGCTGGCTTGGTGCAGTTAGTGGCCCCACTGCTGGGTTAGGTCACAACTCCAGTCATAAGAGCTTGCAAAGCAACAGATTGATTTCCTGTGGGAAGAGATGGATATAGAAGTTTGAGCAGAAGCAGATTCAGGTGCTGAGGGGGAGCAAATCCAATGCTGTTCCTTGAATCTTTCAGCATTTGCTATGTTAGCATATGTCTTGCTTTACTTGAATCTCTGAATCTCCCTGGATGCTTTAAATGCCCTCTTATACCAAATATACCAGTAGTCCGTTTGATGAGGTTTCCATTTCTCTGAATGATGTCACATGAAGGTCAACTTACCCATATTGAATGAACCATCTCGAGGCCACAGCTTGATTGAAGTTGAAAAGGACCTCTAGAGATCATCTAGTCCAACCCCTCTGCTCAAGCAGGGACACCTAGAGCATGTGGAACAGGGTCACATCCAGATAGGTTTTGAAGATCTCCAGAGGAGACTCCACAACCTCTCTGGGCAGCCTGTTCCAGGGCTCTGTCACCCTCACAGGAAAGAAGTTCTTCCTCACATGGAGATGGAACTTCCTGTGTTTCAACTTGTACCCATTACCCCTTGTCCTATCACTGGCCACCATGGAGAAGAGTTTGGCCCTGTCCTCCCTACATTCTCCCCTCAGGTACTTCTATGTATTGATCAGATCTCCTCTCAATCTTCTCTTCTCCAGACTAAACAGGCCCAGCTTACGTAGTCTTTCCTCAAAAAATAGATGTACCAGTCCCTCATCATCTTCATTGCTCTACACTGGACCCTCTCTAGAAGCTTCACATCCCTCTTATACTGGGGAGCCCAGAACTGCACACAATACTCCAGATGCAGCCTCACCAGAGCTGAGGGCAGAGGCAGGATCACCCACCTCGATCTGCTGGCAACACTCCTCCTGATGCAGGCCAGGATCCCACTGGCCTTCATGGCTACAAGAGCACGTTATTGGCTTGTGGTTAACTTGTCAACCAGAGCTCCCAAATTCCTCTCCATGGAGCTGCTTTCCAGCAGGTCAACCCCTAATCTGTACTGGTGTCGGGTTATTTTGGCCCCAGGTGCAGGATCCTGCACTTGTCCTTGTTGAACCTCATGAAGTTCCTCTGTGCCCAATTCTCCATCCTGTCCCGTTCCCTCTGAATGGCAGCACAGCCCTCTGGGGTGTCGTCCACTCCACCCAGTTTTGTATCATCTGCAAACTTGCTCAGGGTGCACTCTGTCCCCCCATCCAGATCATTGATGAACAAGTTGAACAGCACTGGGCCCAGTACTGACCCCTAGGGAACACCACTGACCACTGACCTCCAACTAGACTCAGCCCCATTTATCACAATCCTCTGAGCTCTGCCATCCAGACACTTTGCAATCTACCCCACTGTCCACTCGTTTAACCCACACTTCCTGAGCTTCCCTATGAGGATGCTATGGGAGAAGGTGTTGAAAGTCTTGCGGAAATCAAGGTAGACAACATCTACTGGTCTCACCTCATCCATCCATCCGTCCAGTCATTCCATCACAGAAGACTTATCAGATTGGTCAAACATGACTTCCCCTTGGTGAATCCATGCTGAGAATTTCTGATCACCTTCTTTTCCTTCACATGCTTAGAAATGGTCTCTAGGATGAGCTGCTCCATCACTTTTCCAGGGATGGAGGTGAGGCTGACCGGCCTGTAGTTTCCTAGGTCCTCCTTCTTGCCCTTTCTGAAGACTGGAGTGACATTCTAGTCCTCCAGCACCTCTCCTGCTCTCCATGACCTCTTGAGGATGACAGAAAGCGTCTGGGCAATAACCTCCACCAGTTTCCTCAGCACTCTTGGGTGCATACGATCTGGGCCCATGGATTTATGATTTATTGCCTAAATAATCTCTAACCCAATCCGCCTCAACCAGGGCAAAGTCTTCTTCTCTCCTGGTTTTCTCTCTTGTGTCCAGGCTGTGTAGTTCACGGGGACTAGCTTTAGCAGTGAAGACAGAAGCAAAGAAGGCATTTAGTAACTCTGCCTTCTCTGTATCCTCCATCACCAAGGCACCCACCCTATTCAGCAGCAGGCCCAAGTTTTCCGTAGTCTTCCTCTTGCTGCTGGTGTATTTAGCGAAATCCTTCCTGTTGACTCTGACATCTCTTGCTAACTCTAATTCCAAGCAGGCCTTGGCCTTCCTCGTTGCATCCCTGCATTCCTTGACAATGTTCCTATATTGTTCCCATGCAATCTAGTCCTTCTTCCCCATTATGTATGCTCTCTTTTTCTCATGAAATTTACCCAACAGCTCCTTGCTCAACCACATGGGTCTCTTCCTCCAGCTTGCCCAACTTCCTTCTTGTAGGAAGGCACCGATCCTGAGCTTTGAGAAAGTGGTGCTTGAATATTAGCCATTCTCCTGGACTGTCTTTCCTTCTAGGACCTAGAGGCCCTCCTAGGTTCAGGGGATTCCTCCAAGGAGGTCTCAGAAGAGAGAGACTCTTTTGCTCTTTTGAAGTCTATGGTTGCAATCCTTCTTCTTGACCAGCTTCTTTTTCACAAGATCACAAATTCCACCATTTTATGATCACTGCAGTCAAGACTGTCTCCAGCATTTCCAACTAGACCATGTTAGTATCAGGTCTAGCAGTGCCCCCCTCTTTTTGGCTCATCTACCACCTACATCAAGAAGTTATGTGCAATGTTCTGCAGGAACCTTCCTGACTGTCTGTTCCTAGCTGTGTGGTTATCCCAGCAGACATTAGGGTGGTTGAAGTCCCCCACTAAGGATGTGATCATAAGACTTCTTGCAGCTGCCTGAAGTACCTTCAGTTTTCTTCCAGTTTTGCAAAATTTGAGTTATCAGAATTTGAGTTATCAGTAAACCCTCTTTTACATTTACTGCCGAACCCTCCAGGATTCATGCAGATCCAGTTTTAGAACATTTGTAGGGAACATCATCAACATCACAACTGTCAGGTGAACTTAGCCTGTGCTGGTTGTGTTGAATGTGGTTCCAGCACACACCAGCTTGGAAGCCCACTGTGTCCCATCTGGGTCCCCAGAGTATTAAAATGATCCGTTCTCCTTTGTTCATTTGCAGGCACTGGTAATGAACAGCGAGAGTTAGTTTTCTAAAGTTTGGGTTTTCTAAGTTTTATTGCTAGTGGTAAGTTGCCCCTGAGCAACTTTGTGTTGCAACCTTTCAGCAATAGTAGGTTAAGATGTATTCAATACTTCAGTTTACCAGAACCAACCAAATTTATCCACATTTCTAAATTGTACCAATTCTCTTTCCATCTTTGGCTGAAAGACAGTTCCGTGCTAGTTCTGTCTTAAAATTATTTGCTAGCTGATTTTGCACCTTTTGTTGTGTTGCTTCTGAACAACTTTTGTACTGCTGACTGGATTAAATGGGCTTCTTTGCAATTCTTCAGCTTTGTGTGAAAAACAGGGCTAGACCAAAGTCAGGTAAAATGTTCTGCTCATAGGGGATATAATTTTACATGTTCTCTTGCTGCAAAACTAGAGTATAGTGTAAATTTTCTTAATAGTTACATTTTAATAGATACATTACAATTCTTAATAGATACATTTTCATTTTCTCAGTTTACAGTGGAGGTAGATTTGTATGATGTTTACATTTGGGAATGAAGTATTAAAGCAATTTTGGAGAGGAAATGGGGCCGATGACTTAGGGAAAGAAAAAGCATTTAGTTGAGGCAGAGGAGAGAATAAATAATAAACTCACAATACTGATATTTAACACCCTGTTGGAATATCACAAATTCAGGAAGTGAAGCTAAGAGAAGAGCATTTCTTCTAAGTGCTGGTTGTTGTATATAATTTTCTAATTGGTGTTTATTGAATATACATTCCTGAGTATCTTTTTTTTCCTCCTTCTTCCATAGAAGAAACTTCAGCAATACATGATATCAACAGATGAACAGCTAACCTCTTTCATACAAGCATTTAAAGGCTTCCATTTAGCAGAATCTAAAAGAGGACAAAGTTCTAATAATTTCGGAATTGCAAGCAAAGGTCTGGCAAACAGCGAAAGTGTGTGTGTACATGCATGTGGGAGGAGGGAGATGGGACTTTATCTGTGTAATGGAAAACTTAAAAGTGTGAAAAACTTTATGTCTGCTTGGTGATTTTGCTGCAGAAATCATAGGTAATTTAACTATATTGTTGAACTCAACTGGAGAGAGTGGCTGAAGAAGAGGTGGGAACAATATCATAATGACAGATAACGTGTAAGGATAATACCTTTAAAGCACACTTCTTTAAGGTGAAACATCTTTTGTCAGGTTCACTAAACAGATGGTGTCAGGTTCTTAATTCTGTCTCAGTAATACGAACTGCAGGTAGTATGATCAAACGGCATATTTTGGCTATTTGCCTTTGAAGAGTGTTTTTGTCCATGGTATTTTTGGATCAGATATGTCAAGCTTAATT
The DNA here is from genome assembly GCA_013389825.1 of Crypturellus undulatus. Classification (NCBI taxonomy): domain Eukaryota; kingdom Metazoa; phylum Chordata; class Aves; order Tinamiformes; family Tinamidae; genus Crypturellus; species Crypturellus undulatus. Next base: position 67,606 of record VWPW01020051.1, read on the forward strand.
CTCCAATAACTCTTCTTTTGGAAACAAGTGTTCTAAACAAAGCCGTTAATGGATAACCCAGAGACATTACTGATAGAGCAAAAGATGAAAGTATATTAAAAATACTGGGGTGCATTGCTAGCTATAGCTTTGATTCATGAATTTCATTTTGTACCTCTTACGTATGTGCAAAACAGTTGGCAACATGGACAAAAACTAGTTGTAGTTAAGTCTAGAGTTATGCCTTCTATCTAATAGAGAGAAGTTTGACTTGAGTGAAGTCATAGTGAGAGCACTGGTGTGCTCTGAAGAATTTTGAATTCCTTTCCAGCCCATCATTCTTGCCGTCAAGCCTGGGGACATTAGAACAGGTACGTAGGTCTGCTTTTCTTAAGAAAATATCACCAAATGCAGTGTCATTTAGGTATAAATGAGTCCTGAGGCTGTGATTGCTCTTTTTGCTCAATGAAGATATGTGTTATGCTCCAGAGAGAGATTTCTGTACTTGAGGATTAAAAGAAAGTGAGGAGTATGTAGGAAACGTAAATCTTGTCAGGCCTCTGAATGAAAGGGTAACCATTACTGATTTTTTCCCTATACTACTCCTGCATTGTCTGTGTGTGTTTTAAAATCAATCTCTGCTCTGTCTCTTTCTTTAGAGAAAAGCACTTTGAGCTATTATAAGCCCAGAACTGATGTAGGCAACAGGGAAAATATGCTGAAATTCCCACACGAGGAAGTGCCTGTCAAATTTCCCCAGAAGCCAAGTGCCTCAGATAGTGTGGGAGCAGGTAAAAGTTTGCCAACTCACATCTTCCAGCCGGCTGTACTGTTGTCAGTGCCCCAGCAGAAGAGCAGTCAGGAATCGTCTCCCCTCCAGAATGGTGAGCTGGTTGCTCTTTCTCTTGCTCTTTCTCTCTCTCGCTGCCTATAGTAGTCAGTGTATTATGTTACTGTTTGAATCTTCTAGGCCCACACTCTCTTTAGAGCTCTACCTTCTATGATTTTTTTTTTTAATTTGAGTGTCTAGATACCTTGGCCCTATAACTGTAATCTCCTGCATTTGGACAGGCATTTCTTTTTTTTCTGTGCCTATTGCTAATTCCCTTTAGGCTTTCTGTCATCGTTCCCTGAAGTTGTCTGTCTGCTTTCTGTATCTCTGTCAATGGCATTCCTGACTGGCAATCTTATTTTGTACTGGTTTTGTCTTTTTGTGTAGCTTGCTCTAGCTGTCTATGATTTAGAGCACATTTTCTCAGATCTTCATCTGCTGGTGGTATAATCCTGCATCTTTCACCTGTAATGGTGACACTGTTAAAACTAGTTGACATTCATATTGGCTTGATTATTGTCAGCCCAGCATAAATACAAGAAGAAAAAGGCAGACTTGCAGCTTCTTAGGTAAGGTAACTGGATTATGGGAAATTGAGGACAAAATGTTTGAGTTTCCATTTTTCTGTCAGCTAAGAAATTCTCTTCTCTCTCCAACTCTAATGAAATCATGCAAATACTAAGGCAATTTGCAGTGGGAATTATTAACTCTTTGGACTGGTCAGTACTTGTAGCAGCCTCTTGTTATAAGGGGAGATTTTACTCCCTAATGTGCTCCTTTCAGGTTACATGTTACAATTAAAGTTTCTTCTTGGTTGTTTTCTCTTGTAAACTGCTACCCTAAGGGAATGAAGTCACTGTTAGCTTCTTTGAAAAGGATCATGTGTTTCTTTCCTTACTGTTACTTTATTTCTTGTTTCTAGTCTTCGAGTTCATCTCTCAGTCAACTAAAAATACTGAGAAAGAACCATGCAAGGAAAGGACCTCACCCTTCTCCCTGATAGCACAGAGCACAAGCGAGCAAAAATGTCTCTTTTCTCAAAGGCAACCAATTTCTCCTGCAGATAAAGACCTGGAGAATTCCCAAGAAAAAGTCAGTTTGTCTTCCTCAGATGATTCTGGAAAAAACAGTGCAGTTCAAGAACTCTCTCAAAGCAGTGTCCTGCTGGGACAGATAGCTGAGCTAACATGGCAGAATTCTCTTATTAAAGCTCAGCTGAGCAAATTCAGAGACTGCTCTGAAGAAAGAGGCAATGATCTACATCAGCCAGGTCCAATACAAAATATAAACCCTGGTCTAGATACTTCAAAGGAACAGGTGAGGATTTACTAGAAAAGAAAGAGTGGATTAGCTTTTGTGCTTATCTTCTTTTTATTTGTTTTGATTTTTTTCCTTAAAACTTACTGATGTTTTAAGAGTCTCTCTTTTTCAGTTGTTTAAAGGCCTATTTCATATGGCATTTAGTAAATTAAGGGCCTAGATATATGACAGTGAAAGAAAGAAAATCTGAAGTTCTTTTCTTTTCTTCCCACAAGAGGGGATGTCCCTAAGAAACTTGCTTTTTGGTGTGAAAAGTTAGAAGTGTAAAAGTACTTGAAGTATGTTAATATGTTGCATGCTCTCCGAAGGAGCAAATTATAAGCTTTTAATTTGAAGTAATTATCTGTATGTACACTCAGCTTGCGATACCAAAGAGCTTGGAGGAACAAATAGCAGAGCTGAATCGTCAGAGTGCAGAAGCACGAGATAAACTGTTGCATCTAATAGACCAGCAAAAATCAGGTGCAGCCCATATAGTCTCTCCACCGGTATCTTCTCTTCCACCCCCATCTTTAAATTATAGTGGTAAGTACCTAGCTTTAGGAGAAACTAGAAAGATAGTGCTTTTTCCCTTTTGGGAGTTCTTTGTAATTGAGTGAATCAGCAATTATCTCAATGCACTTGCTATTAATGACTATGCAGTCTCCTGTTTTTAGAGACTACAGACTTCAGAGAGAGAAAAATATATCACCTAAACATCTCCTAAAGTTAGTTTCTTAGTTAGCTTGTTGCAAATGTCATGCTGTATGGTAAATTTGTTCTTTGCTCTGCCTTTGTCTGCTGAACTGTTAAACTATCACTTAAGAGCAGAACTAGGTTTTGTTCCTAAAAGGCAGCAAGAGATATTCTCAGTGTGTCTAATGCCCAGTATTCCCAATTCCAATTATATATATATTATTGAATGCTTAGAGCATTTTAAGCAGGCCTTTCTACTGCAGAATCTTTTAAGAAAAGATGAAGCATGTATATCAGGCCTCAAAATCACAGAAAAATGATTTTCCAATTCTTAATCACACTTCAAAGTATTTGGTCTTTTGATGCTTTTTCATTAGATTAGCTTGCTGAGTTATTGCCAGTGCAAGCAAAAAGAAATAACAAGTTTAAAATCATCTGAAGAGACAAATTAATGTAGAGAATGTTCTTGCTGATTCAAGATCCATGGATTAGTTTCTAAATGTAACTATAAGCAACTATATTCTTTAGCATATGAGGACTGCTTAATCTTTCCACAGCTACTGCAATAGCAGTTAAAATTGTGCAAGATCATGTTCACGCATGCTCTATCTAGGCCACTCACCCTTTCCTCCTTCCTAAACCACAGAGATGGTGTAAAGGGAAGGACTTGGCAAACAAGGGGGAAAAGAGATCATGCTTATGTGCACGTGCATATGCAGTGACTCATACAGTGGGGTCCTAACACTTTCAGCACTTCCACTGCCGTTGTAACATAAAGACAACATCAAAAGTAAATATAAGCTCCTGTTGGCAAAAGTCAGAGGATTTATCTATACAAGAATATTTCTGTATCTGTGCATGTTACTCATAGTTCCTCTGAGTATCTGCTTTCACTATTGGTCACTTTCAGAGAGTGATTATGCAGTTAAATGGACCTTCAGATAATTATTTTATTGCTCTTTATATTCTATGTAATTGTGAAAAGAAGATGTCCCCTTCCCTATCCCTCCCACCCCAAAATGGGAAATTTGAATGAACATACTGAAATGTGTTCTCATCAAAATCAAACTATTATTTGTCATCTAGAAAATGCAAGGAAGACAACTGAAGTGTCTACTCCAAGAGTATTTGCTATGGACAGTTCCAAAGAAGATATTCCTTCCCCTACCAGTGTGACCAGTATAAGAAGGTAGATGATTTACTACTATTATTTTATTGATTATTTTTGTAGCTGTTTGGGTGCATATGTAGCAGCAATGACAAAGAATTCTGGCACAATAGGAAAATTGCCCTGTCTTTCCCTGGCTTCACCAACTTTGCCTGGCTTCATCACAGTCCAATCTGAAGAGATGAAACAAAAGTCTAATAGGTTATTCACAGCTTTCATTATTTGTTTTTAAAACACCTGCAATTTTACCTAACACAGACCATATAAGTTGTTGGAAACCACTGATGAAGGGTACTAGATCAGAATTTGAGATGTGTATCTAAGTGTCAGTCCCAGTTTTCATTTCTTTTGAATCTCATTTTGAGTGTCTACAGATCCACAGGTTCCTCTAGCAAACCTTGTTCACTCCTAAGTGCCACTTCAGAAAGCGTGAAATTAAGTCCTGGCAGTCAAAGGCCTGAGGTACAACTGAAAATTTTTCAGTCAGTTATGTGCTGTGACACATAAATAGAAAGCTAGAGGGATAAGGAAGGAGAGGGAGCTCTGTCCTACCCTACAAACACTGAGCTAATAGTAATCAGTTCGTACCATTATGTATTCTGGACAGTTTGTTAGGGCAGACCTGAGTGCCTGGGACATAAACTGTAATTTATAAGTGAATAATCCTGTAATGACTTTTTTGCTGTGGCAGCTCCCTCTGTTATAACTGGGAACCTCTGGCAGTCTTCCACAATTGCTCCAAGAATTTCAAGTAAACATGATGATGCACTAGTAGAGATAAATGTAAGAGGCAAGCAAGCTATTGCTTACCAAACCATTACCCAAGGCAGGATAAAAAAAATCCAAACATAAAATCTCTACTCTAGATTTTTAGATACCTGATTGTCTAATAGAAGGACAGACGACATTAAAATATTTTTATTGAAGTAAATGCTGCCCTTTTATAATGTCCAAATCTCTCTCCTTTGATAGAGAAGTGAATGTCTCCAGTGGGGAAATAAAGAATACGTTAGGTAGATATTGCATAAGTTAGGTATTTAAATTAGATGGCATTCCTGCCCTCATGCTGCCTATGGCAGACAGTTGCTACATACCAGGGAACTGAGTAATCATACAGAAGCCAGCACTAATTAGCAAGTCTGGAGATTTAAAATATATGAGTTTCAACTTGTTTCCTATTTCTAGCAGGTGGAAAAGCAAAAAGAAGGAGGTTGGTTTGCATTGTCAATGAATATTATGTAAAGGAAGCTGCACCGAAGTTGACATGTTCTCACGAACCACAATTTAAATCACTGTAATTCTTTCTCCACATATATCATGTAACTCTGAAGTGCTTTTGTGTCAGTGTAAAAAGGTCTGTAACAATAAAATAAAAAAGGTCTGGAACAGTTACTATATTTGTGACAATAGAAGTCCTGGAAATGAGTTTCTGAATTGGACGCACTGCTGTGACGTTATCTCCTTAGACCTCAGTCGATCTTTCACAAGATGATAAAAGTGAGGCTACTTTAGAAATAGAAATGGGCTAAGTATCTATATGATATCCATATTAGATCTTCTGGAGAGAGCCTGGAAAAGGTGAGCAAAACATATCTGGAGCGTGTATTGGCACGAGATATGGGATTTAAACGAACAAGAAAAACTGAAATAAGAGGTTGTACAAACATTCAAAAGCAGCCTGGAGATTAGGAAACTGGTCTATTCCTGCTGGATGAGAAGTTGCATCAGAAATAACTTTCTCCTTCTATATTTACAGCTTTCCACAAATGCTAAGAGCACTGTGTTGTCACTGTAGTTAATGTACCAGGGATTGCATCAAGACTTGAATATTGCTTTCTCATTGTTTTTTTTTTTTATAATAAAGTGGTTATCTCTAGTTGACATCAGAATCTATTTGTTGTGTGCTGTAGTTTCTTTGATAAGATAAACAGCTATGTGATAAGTTCAACTGTTTTAAAACTATTTTGTATTTTGTCTGTGTATATAATATTCTGATGCCGTATGCTATATACTGTTTTAATTTGACTTTTTAAAGTAGTAATAGTTTTGATATCAATAATTAATTAAGAAATTCTAGGACATTCAAGAAATCCTTTTATATCTGTTCTTTACATTTAGTGAACCTGGGTAAAACTCCCGGTATTGGAGAAGAAAACTCTTGCAGATTAAAAATTTGGTTTTGAGTGAGGTTGTTTTGAGAAGTAAAGTTTGAGTGAAGCTCTTCAGAGCTTGAGTGATGCTGTGGTTGGTTTGGTTTTTTATTTGTTTTTTATTATGATTTTTTTACTGTTAAATCCATCAGAATTGATGACCTAAAAGATAAATTTCAATCATTTTAGTTTTAAGAAGATGAAGATACTTTTCAAGAGATGTTTTTGTTTTGTTTTATTGCTTTTTCAATAGATTTCATAAACGATGAAAACACTGGATTCATAATCTGTTCAAATTATTGTTGAAATTCCTGCAATGTATTTTTCCAGGGTTAACTCTGGAAAGCGAAGGAAGCTCATACTCCTGAATTTTGTTAGTTAACACCCCAAAAACTTTGTAGCTGCATCAGTGAAGGACTGCACTTGACTTCGCACAGCTATCTAGTACAATCACTCAGTGCATGGATGTAGCTGCTGTAGTGCCACAGCTCATATGGTACATGGGCTAAAAGTGTGTGCTGCTTTCAGAAGGCAGGAAAGGGTCACAGCCCCACAAGCTCCTCTGCATTCTGTTATCAGAGGGAGGCAGCCTCCTGCTGTTCAGGAGTCAGATGGTTATTATATGGTTAGAAATTACCTGCAGCTAAGAGTTAGCACAAGTGTATATGCTGGAACAGAGTTGATTGCTGAAACTCTGTGTGAGGCAATTGGCTGAGAAACTGTTTGAACTGCCTTTTTTTCTTTTTTTTTTTTTGACTTTTTCTAGATCAAGCAACAAAGTATAGCTATCACTTATGGTAACACATCTTACTTTTAACATACTATCTGCTGAAGAGGAAGATTTTAGGGCTTCAAGGGCTATTCATTTATTCAAAAATCAAGGGATTTTTGTTGTTGTTACTGGGTGCTTTTTTGTTTGGTTGTTAAATCATAGAAAGTCTGTTTCGTAGAAGTCATAGTGTTGTCAAAGCAGTGTCTTTTATTGGAAATAACATTTTGATTTTTGTATGATTATCATTTTGCTCCATCATTTCCTCATTCCTCTTTTGCCTTTCATGTTTCTGCCTTTTATTTTTCCTCTCTCTTAAATGTTAGTAGAAGGGCATCTGGCCACAGACCACAGTGAGTGTGAAAGTGCTCCTGTGAAAGGAGCAAGCAGAGAAAAGAGTTTCAGCTCTTGCTGTTCCTTGTTCTTGTCTTTTAACAGCTATAACAGTGGGAATTGGTTTCTATTTGAAAATATTTCCTTGGGAAAATATGGCAAAGTTTCCTATACCTTTTCTGATTAGAAAACTCTGAACTAAAAATTCCACTGCAAATAGAGTCATTGTTCTGGTCTTTTTTTTTTTTTTTTTTTTTTTTTTTTNGTAAATGGGAAAGATCTAGGTGTTTCTCCTATCCAAATCATCAGCTCTTCTGTAGTTACATGCAGGAGGCTCTGTGACTGTGTATTGCCTTGTTTGAGTTTTGTTTTGTGTTTGTAATATTATGTGGTTGTATTAAATTAAAAAGTAAATAAAATAAAATATCTGACAAGAGCACTGTGGGTAAAACTAAAGGGATGAAATCCAGAGGGATGAAATCCAGAAATAGGATGAAATCCTGAAACTGTCTTCAGTTTATACCAACTTGTTCCAATTTCTTGAAAACTGGAAATTTTGAAAGTCACACACTTTTGACCTTTGTTTCATGTTGGGCTTTAGGAAGGTACAAAAAGGTCATAAGCACTTTTAAAAAATAATTAAAAAATCTCAAATCTGAATATTTACCTTTAAACACTTTAGCAATACAGAATTGTCGTTTCTATTAAGAAGGCTGTGGTCTAGGATACATCGTTTCAGAGCAAACTTCTACGTATAGTCAGTCAGTGTTCTGCCTTTCAGGAATGATTCTGCCTGTGTTTTTTTTGGGCGTGTCTCAGGGAAGTGTCACAAAGTTGTGAAATCTGTGCTCTTCTGGGGACGTCATCTAGCTGTTTTTCCTTAGGTGGCTTGTCGCATAAAACTACATTTTGCTGCAGATCTTAGAAAAAAAAAAACAAGGAAGTGCAGGCTGGTTGGGAGACATCCAGCTACCAAACCCACTCTGTGCTGTTCTGGAAGTTGTTCTCATGTGATAAACTGATGTCCTTGGGAAAGTGGATGGCGTATAGCAGTTTGGAGGGGCTGCCCTTTGTGCGATGCATATTCAGCACAATACCTAGTGTTTGTTAAGTGAAGAACCTGAGATTTTTCTTATTTCTACTAGGAAGTTTTCTTTCTCAGGCTTTCTTACCCTGTTTTTCAGCTGGATAGACAGGTGCAGAGCAAGCTGTGCAAAATTCCAGGTGCCCCTCATTATTGGAGCTCACTTGGATGAGGCTGACTGCAGAACTACTGTGACCCACTGTAGGAACATATCTAGGGGACG
>VWPW01020052.1:0-12438 GCA_013389825.1 Crypturellus undulatus
TGGACCAGAAAACTGGCTCATACTGGTAAACCACATACCTGGATACAACTGGCTCAAGCCTACAGACTGAGACCTAGAGGCCAAACTCAAGTCCAGAAATCCAAGACTGTTTGAGGGCAACAGTCCTGTGCAGTGCAGTGTTGCAGAGGAGCTGAATACATTCAAACTGTAGAGGGTTGACCCTCAGGTAATCAATCAGCTAAATGAATATCTGGGTAGGTAGGTTTTCATCAATCTGGGATATGGCTTGGAGAACAAATAGTCATTGAAAACACCTAGACAAGCCTGGAAGACTGCAGCTGTTAGTATTGCCCACTACATTATCACCACATATTTAGATTGTTATTAAGCAAACTTTAAGTAAGCCATTCTCCATGTGTCGTTTTCCCCCTGGTGAATTCAGCTACCAACATTGATTTCTTTTTTTTTTAATCAGAAAACTTGGCTATTAACTTTTCAAAACTTATTAATCTGTTTTCACTCCATTCGTAGCAGCTTCCGCCCACTTTCTACTTAGCTTGTTAAAACTCACAGTTGATTAAATATGACATAACAGCAAAATATTACATAAGCGTATGAGCAAATTTTTATTTCATTATAGGCACAAAAGTGAGTCATCTTGAATATGACACTGGCTCCATTTTCTCTCACTTTTTTGGATCTAGTTTTATATTTAATCACAGCTTCATTCTCCCTCTTTGTGCATATGATTTTGTTTTTCAAATCCACAGCAGAATGATCCAACTTTGTTCTTATGATATTAATTAACACCACGCTCTAGCTTCCAACATACTTAAATGATGAATAAGGTTAAATTATAGACAACATTCTGTACATTGCCAACAGTTAACAATTTTCGAAGCAATGCTTCATTAATAAACATTGATCAGCAGAACCCTTGTGTGGAGAGCACTGGAGCTGAGAATTTGTACCAGAGCTTCTCCAGTGTGTGAGCTGGAGTGTGTGCGAGCGTGTGCATGAGCGTGTACATGTGCGAAAAAAAATCAATGCAATATCATAGGAAACTCATCAGCACATCATCTCCTTAAAGGTTAATTAAGAATTTGAGGAAGAACAGAGGGGCTGAAGCAGAGGTGATGGACATTCATGTCTCTCCAGATCATTAAGTACTAATTAGGTTTGAAAAAATCTATTGAGTTTCCTTGATCTCATCAAGGCATGTGATGGTCCCTGGACACCTCGATGTGAAATGCCATCAGCACTATATTAACAGGATGTGCTTCAGTCTCAGGTGTGTCTGTTCTCACTCTGTGTGTGCCTGTGTTTCTTTTGCTATGTGTGTCATTTTATATACTTCATAAAGCCTGTATGGAGGATACTGATTGTTTAAGAATGATGTGTAATGCAGGGCTTTTGCTGGCAGAGTAAAGAGGGGGAAAAAAAGGGGGGAGGGAAAGCAAGAAAAGTTCCCGTAAGATGTAAAATGAGAATGAACTAACAAGTCCATATGGACCCTCTTGCTGCACTGGAAATTCGCTTAGGGAAGAGTTCCATACCCGCTTCCTATTGTTTATGATTTCTGAGCTCGAGATGGAGATGGGGTAACAGAGCAGCTCCAAAGCAATTGCTAGCAGAGCGTGACTGCCACCATGCAGCTTTTAAGAGACAACAGGAAGGATTCATTAACTATCTTACGTAGTTCTAAAAAACTCCCAGAAAAGTCAGATGCAGAATAAGTCGTGATTATTTTTTTTTGGAGATGTCTTCCATAGAAGGTCAGATGTTGCTTCTGATTTAATCTGACACTCCATTATCTCCCAGTCTGCAAGTTCTACAGGGATAGACTTTGCTCAGGACGTTACTTCTCAATTGAATTGAAATAAATACGAATTTAGATACCCAGATACAGGCCAGGACCTAACAAGTAATACGGTCAGTGCCTGGAAGGAACCTTTGAAATTCCCAGGCCAGGGACTGAGTCAGGTCCTGGTGCTCATGGGGAAGGTAATTCAAGCTAGATGCCAGAGACCAGACAGGTTCTGCAGCTACTGTTGGGAGGGTTCCCTAAACTGGGATAGCTCAATAATGTTTGTTAATTCTAGCTTTTAGGCAGCCTGGAGATATCACGTAACATTTCAGCACTGTCAATTCAAATGAGTCCATATTCTGAAAGGAAATCTGCAGGAGGTGTTTTCCTTATGTATAAAGGGCTACACCTACTCATACATCTACTCCCTTTCTCAGGATGGAGAGAAGAATGATGCACCTCAGGATGCTAGCACAAGTTTCAAAAAATGGTATTTTATTAAAGGGCTCTGAGCAGGGCTGAGATGTGGAAGAGGAACCCCAGAGACATCCGTAAACCAAGAATTCCTTCGTAGCGAGTATTTACATCTGGGATTTTTTCTTCTGCTCAGAAGAGAAAGCTGCCGAGGGCAACGGGCCAGGCCGGGCACCCGCCCCGCTTGTCTGGCCAGAGCCCAGCACCACGACCCTGGTCGCATCCACACGGGGAGACCCCTCCCGAGCTCGGGAGCTGCCGCGAGCAAGGGCCGGGTCAGAGTCCGCACAAATAATCTTTGTCTTTGACAAGTCGGAGCGTTTGATTTCAGCCGGCCTTTGCTTGAGGAGCTCCGTCCTGCTTCCCGAGGGCTCTGACATGCCTTTGTCTGCGGAGCAGGTGACAACTTGGGGACATGTGGCCACCCTANATAACATCTTAAGCTCCGTCCATGACAACAAGAAAACAAACACCCCCCCAAGAAAATCTCCAAACACTGTCACTACCCACTTCACTCGGCCGTGTTGCCTCTACTCCCTCCTTCCCAGGAGGTCCCTGAGAAAGCAGTGCTGGTAGCAAGAGGCACCTTGTCTCTGGTTTTGCAAATACCCATTCCTGAAATGCTGTAAAACACTTCCTAAAGCTGCACTGAAGTTTAAAGCCACATGCTGACCTAAAACCAAACTTAAGCGACACAAATCAGCTACGTTTTCATGACTTAAGCAGAGAATAGTATGGGAGCAAAGCACCTGTGGTCATCTATTGACCAACGAGACTTTGGTGTTTTTTCTCTTTCTGATATAGCTGAACATTAATCTCCACAAACATAAAGACATTGTTGTTTCTCTGACCATTTAATCTTAATCATTTTCTTTAGAAATAAACAAGATTTTCTGCTACTATTCTCCACCACTTGCTGTGCTAATGTTTGTCTCAGTAGCACTGACTTGCTCTACCAGCTGGAGTTACATAGTTTAAGGAAGAAACTTGATACCTCTTGGTTTCAGTATAATCACAGTCCAAGAATCACTATCAGTTGGAGTAACAGAATACAGTTCTCAAATATATTGACAGAGAGAATCTGCTCTTTCTTCTCCCTTTCCTAAAAGTGTAGTTCTTCTGTCAATTCAACTCAAAACTACAGTACAAATATGACTGAGAGAGGACATAGATCATCAGACTTTCTACTAAAGAAGATATTAGAGAACCTAAATGAAATCCCTTTGTGCTTCCTTTCCTGACCCTTGAGGGTTTTCTCTTTCTATTTTCACAAACAAAAGCTGAGCTGAACTTTTGAGACCTACCAGGTCCTTAAAGACTCACTTCTACTCTTGAATGGAGGATACACTCAAAGAGTTAGCATCAAACAGATGTTCTCTTGTTCTATTTTTTTCTCCCAGCATATTTAATCTATTGAGAAATTTCATTAATTGTGTGTGTAGAGGATGTGTGGACCTGAGTGAAAGGGACTGAGCCTGTGAGTGAGCCTGGGTTAAGCAGCTGTTTACACATGTAGTGGAGAAACTGAATCCAAACAGGGTGCCTGGTAGATGACAGTTGGTCTTTACATATGAAGGATTTGGGATGATGAATGTATATATAGGGTGGATAATGACAGAAAGGTTTGTGTGCATGTGTGAGGGTATGCAGATGTATAGTCTGATATATTCTTAGCCATTTTATATACATAGGTGTTTGTACACATATTTGTGGAGGGGGCATTTTTGTGTTTATAAGGAAAACTGTCATTTCTGGTCTAGAGGTTTGCATACTTAAGCAGCAAGGAGACAAAGAGCAGTGTGAGCTAAGGAAGAAGGTGTATATTACAGGAACATTCTTGGACAGGAAAAGAAGTTAATTTAAAGTGTAACTCTCTTGATCTCAGTAATGTAGCCCAGTGGAATATCTGTGTGTCTGTCTTTGGAATAAAGGATGGCTTTCCAGAGCAAGGGCCTCATACATCAGTCTATTCCATGCAGCATCATAACATTTGTCTGGGACAAGCAACATTAGGTATGGCAGACAGTAACGGCACTTCCAAATGAGGGACAGATGGCTGTCCAACACTGACACCGCAGGTGTCCAAGACTTTTAATTCCACTTTCATTGTGTGGACCTTTTGCTCCTCATTCCCTTGCTACTGCTGTCAAACTTTTCCAGAAGCAAGGAAGAGTGTGGGGAAAATGTGATAGAGGTACAGAAGGTGCTAGAGCCATTTGTTAATACATCAGGGAAATTAGTGCATCAGCCAACATTCTGCTTCACAAACTGTACCTCTGGGAGCTGGGTGTATGTGCTGTGTGTGCAGGGAAAGCTGCAGATGCAGTGGGGAAGAATGAGGACTGGCTTGTGAGCTCTGGGGTGGAAAGTGAGGAAAAAGAAACCAGATCCTGTGAGGATCTAACAGTGTGTCCCAAAGAGCAACACACATTGTATGACCTAGACCCCACGCCTACCAAGTTCTTCTGAAAACCTCAACTTGGAGAGGGGTACTCTCCCTTCAGCATCACAGAGCTCCATCTATCAATGTCCTTGGTGGCACCAACGGGATGAGATGGAGGAGAACGGAAGAAGACTGCCTTTTCTTTTTATCCTTTTATCTATTCCTGCAAACAGTGCAGTGCTCGGAGGCTTTAAACACTGAATGTTAAAGTTAGGATGTCACAACCAGCACAAAGCAAAGTCCTTGCTAAGCCTGGCTCTAACCTGGATAGTAGAAGCTGAATTTTTTAGCACTGGTCAACTTTCATTGAGATGGCCCTTTTGAAACTCAAAAAATCTACCTGAAATCGAGCGTGTCGAGAGCCCCCTATGATGAGTTACACTTTACCTTGACTGATACAAGGCCAGGAACAGAGTCATCAATAATAACATTTCCTGCCTGATGGTTGTAGGCAGCAAATACTGATAGGCACCATGTAATCCCAGGGAAGTTACTCGGAACTAGAAAGGGGCAGGGAGCTCAGGATCACATTACAGGTTCATAATCTGTACAGCCTATAGATCCAAATCACCTGGCATTTCCCTTTGGAACTCCTGGGCTGCTCCTCCAGACACCAGATCACCTGTGTGGAGGAATTGCTATTAAGCTCTCCTTTCCTTTCCTTTTGTTATTGCAACACAGAAGAGAGAAAGCAAGAGACAAAAAGTAAAGTATTTCAGAGAAAAGCGTTTGTCCCACCAAACATTACAAAATGGAGATGAATTTTATAAGAAGATTCAGTTTATCATATGACTTTTCAGGTTTGTGAAGTATTCCCTAATCTATTTTGCCCCTCACAAGAACTTCTAGCACTCAAACTAGTCTCTTTAAACAGAGGTTAAATCTGGTTGAAGAAACTAATTTGCTGCTATTTCTGTTGGAAATTTCATATTTTCATTTTTCTGAATATGAATTATTTTTTTTCATTTGGTCACAAAATCTAACCCAGGAAAAAAAAAAGTTCCCAATATCTAATTCTTTTAACACAGAGAGGAAAGGAGTAAAGCAGAGAGAAGAGGAAAAAAAACATAAGGTGATACCTAGAAATAGCTTTTGATATTTTTTAAGGACAAATCCGTAGAAAATACTTTTCCAACTTTTAGACACTGAGCTTTCTTTAGAAATCAGGAAAGAGCAAAAGGATTTCAAAAGCATCTTACTAAAGATAGGTTTGTTTGGAAAGATATTTTTCATAAAATGAATATTGAAAATGATCACTCTTGACCAGCTTTTGGACTTAGCTCATATTGAATTACAAGCCTTGGATATTAAAGTACTTTACCTTTGATGGAACATTATGAATAAAAGTAAGTAGCTTGCTTTGCTTTCCCAGGAGAGGCTGTATTTCTTCATCCTGATTGCTGAGATAGCAAGAAAATCAAAAACAGAACCTGCTTCCATTCACATCCAAAGCAGGAATATGGTCCCTTTGTGCCAGCTGCACCTTCATACTACTATGCCTTATCTTGCCACAATTTTTTTTTGGTGGAAAACTGCCTACACAACCCACGAGCACTGTTGGAACAGCCCAATTTTACAAGCATAAAGTATTATGATTGCATTGATTTCCATCATAAATCATATTTTCCACCTCTGTCTCTCTTTCCTTGCACTGACTGAATTAAGTCTCTAGTGTTTTCTTTAGCTGCTGACAGAGCTGAGGCTTGAGATGATGTTAGGGTAATGATGATAAATTTTACCCTCAAGCCAAACCATTTCCACATTGCAGATAATATTTTTTTCCAAATAAGTTCTGTTACTGGAATCCAGGACCCACATCTGCAGACTCAGAGGCTGCCTCAACACAGTCTTTTTGCCATAATGGGTTTATAGATTTGAAAATTTGCTCTAAACAAATAAAGAAGAGAGGAAAGAATGAATGAAGAGAGGGAGAATGAACCAAAAATGAAGAGATAAAGAAGGAAAGGAGAGGGGAAAAAGGTGGAGAAAGAGAGAAGAGATAAGGGAAAGAAAAATATAAATTGATGGAAGAAAGAAGAGCAAATAAAAATGAGGCCAATGCACCCAACAGAGTGTATGAAAGCCTGCTGCCAGCTGCATGTGTGTGTCTTTATGAGAGCAAAACTGGCATTACAAGCAAGCACATGTACCGCACATCTATGTAGATCCATAGCTCCGTGTTTTTGAACCACAGATTTCACCTCTGCCTTCTGAAAAGACCATCACAGTTCAGAGAGGCCCTGGATACAGTAATGCTTATTCCTGGAAAATCTCAGTTGTCTCCAGGATAGCTGACACGATGAAACTGAGGTAAAGCCTGACCCAACCCCATGAACTTTATTGCCGTCTCAGGTGGGTTCTTACTGGGCTCAGATCAGTAGGGTTTTCAGAATCTACAGCAAAACAGGTCAACTTCTGACTTTTTTCTGAGGAAAACTATGTCTGTGTACACAATCAGATCTGAAAGACAGTGTCTCATGCTCAGCAGATTATAGATCTTGGGCATGATTACCTTCAGTACAACAGATGAGGGAGGCCAAATCCATAGCTTATTTCTTCTGCAGTCAGCATAAACTGTGGCTGTTCACCCCTTCCTTGTGGCATCTTCCCCTGCCTCCCAGTGACACCCTCTCTCTGGTTTGGAGCATAACTCAGCAAACAGATTCCACTGCCAGGAGAGACTTTCTGAGAAAGTAGCTCAGTATCTGCCACCATTTCTGTGAGAAGAGCAAGCAGTTTCATACATCTAGTTCATCTTGAGCCATAACATTGGCTCTCATTAGCTTACACCACAAGGGTGGGGTTTGTCTGAACTAAAGAGGTGTCTGTGATGTGGATCTCTCCAAGGAAGAGAGCCCTACCATACTCCTTTAGAGTCAAAGAGATGGTCAGTTTTAGAAGGTGATTCAGCTCAAGGTGGACATGTAAGAAAGTCAGAGGAATCCTCCATGAGCTCTAAAGGGCGTCTGGGGTCACTTGCTTAGATGAAGCAGTCTACATCTGAGATTAGATGAGTTGATTACAGCTCTACCCAACTTCTTAATGGTTTGTCTACTTATGAACGGACAAGTGACTTGTGCTGTGTTTGTGTGGCTTATGTAAGCATCCTCAGTAGACTTGAGATGGCAGTTAACAACACTGCACACTGAATTAGGTATACTCCTCAGAAGAGGCAAAGAGGTTTTTATCATCAGAAAATTAATTTAATCACAGTGCTGGAGTATGAAATGAAGGTGGAGAAAAGGTGAATCCCACATGGTTTGCTAAAGTCACTCCTTGCTGTGCTCTAAAAGAAGACATGATCTCCCAAACAAAGGCTAGCCTAGCAGGACAAAACTCTTAAGCTACATTCTGAAAAGGACAGAGCAGGACCCAGTGTTTTAAGCTCCAGAGAGGCGTGGAATCACAAATTTAGGCAGACTCTGCCCTTTGGTCCTGGACAAGTTGATGGGTCTTCAACTTTTATCCCAATAGCTCTTCATCCTAAACCTGCACAAGCAATTCAAAACAACATGATGAGCTAAGGGCAAATGTCAGGCTCATAAGACTGTAATCTGGGCATTTTGGATCTGCACAGAAATTTGGGTAGTCTGGATTTTACTCTCAGTAGCACTGAAGCAAAGCTCGTCATGCTGGCTCTGAAGCAAAGCTACTCCCAAGGTGTCTGGTCCTGACGCTACAGCTCCAGCAGTACGAAATAGGTCAGAGCATGGGCTCAGGCACTGGCCAGAGTGCAACTGGCCAGTTTCATTGTTAGCGTGATCCTTGGCATGGTTTTAGTTTATGTCAATCAGTGCTCTCCCAAACAATGCCTTGGTAGGGCATGGGGGATAGCACAGACCAGGAGTCGTTCCAGATAAACAGTCTGGATAAGGCCAGTCTGCTCCAGGAGGAAGGGAGTTTGGCCATATGGATGAGAGCTATTCTGTGCCACTTTTGTCCTCAGGGCCAGAGAACAGGTCCTAGTCTCTGATTTAGCTGAGTAGCTCCTGTCTTACTGGTCCTGTCCAGGCAAGCCAGAGTCCTCCTACAAGCTTCTTCCTCTGTGCCTCAGAGCCCAGGCAGAGCAGAGGAACATCTGATATCCCAAGTCACTTTTATTCCTCCTAACTTTCTCCCATAAAGGCAAAGCTGTGCTGGCTCTGGAGCTGAGAGTTACTGTTCTTCTCAGTCTTAAGCTGAAAGCCCTCATTGCAACAAGCCTGGGCAATGCTGAAATACAACCTGATGCAGATAGTAGGAGCCAGTTCTGCCTCTGGCCAACAAATTTGCAGCAGGAAGAAGGGAAAAAATGGACCTGCAGATGGGTAGGCAGGTGGCAGGCAGTTTATTTCATTGGCAGTGCTGAAGTGCCTACTTCATGGGATGCTAAATGCAGTAAGTCGGGAGAAGAACAACTCTAAGAGGGAAGAAGGAGGGTGTGAAGCAGTCAGTGCTCTTCGGGGTAAGGAAAACACCTTCAGGATGCTGCCTTTGCAGTGCCCATGTGTTTATTATTCATATCAGCCACTCAAAAGGTGCTCTCTGAGGACATGAGTCATCTGGGAAAGCCAGTATCCCTACCATGTCCCTGATGAAAGTCCCAGACTGGCACAGACAGCACATCCTGGTCTAACCAAGCCAGATATGTCCTTAAAATTGGGACTTAACCATTTTACTGCCAGGTATGTCCTTCAAATTGGGGCTTACCTTGCTCTCCTGGACAAATCACTAAACAAACCAGGCTCAGCTCAACTTTATGTCTGGCATTGTTACTAGCTCCCTAAAATAAGAACTTCCCTGATGCTCTGCTGTTGCAATCAATCAGAACTATCAGGAACTTGTGCTATCTCCTATCATTCCCCCAGGCTAACTGCCTCCCAGTAGTTCTGATTAACCAAATTAGATTTCCACTTTAAATCCATATTCCCGATATCAAGTGCACAACTCTCTGAGAACCTATACAGCTCTAGGTTGGCAGGATGCTAACACATAGGGCGGGACTGAAGAATGTATCTTTTCTAGCCTGCAATAACAAAATCAACAAAGATTTTAAGAATGTGAGCATCCTTTCACCTTCAGAGAGCCTCCCTTTTCATCTCACTCAAGGCAGGAAAGACCAAACCACTAGAGAAATGTAGGATTTAAGTGCAGTAACACACAGCTTATAAGCAGAACTCCTTTCCATGAGAAAACCATTGAATTCTACCACCATTGGAGGGGCACCAAGGTAGACGATGCAGCAAGAGAGCTGCATGACACCTGATGCTGTAACTGTGCAACCTGAAGCAACCTGAGGCTTCAGTGTTGATTAGCTTCAACAGATACCCAGAACAACCACCCTATCACAGTCAGCGTAGGAACATATCTAGGGAACGGAGGCCTTCCCATGGGAAGTGGCTGCAGGGAGCTGAGCTTAAAGAAGATAGCGGATACTCCCTGAGTTAAAGGAATGTGAACAGTAGTCCTTGAACAGCAGGCATGAGAAAGTTGGGCGAGACAGAACCTTGATTAAGCTTGTCAGTAAGAAAGAAGGACTGGTGCACAGACCTATGGTGTGAATACACGCCGTTATCCACGAGCAACTGAATGCGGTAGAAATGCATGGATAGTAGCCTGTGACCAATCGTAGCTGTACGCGTGTAGAGAGCTTGCTTCTGCTTGTGTATATAAGTACGCTATTCGGGCTAAATAGAGGATTCACGGATCAGGAGCTAATTCACATGGAGTCTGCGTCTGTGATCCCCTCCCGATTCCTTGGGCCGGCAAGAAGTTTCCAACAGTCAGGAAGAGCTTAGAGCTGCGAGTCCAGAAGCTTCACCTCCTGAGCAGGGCTTCTGTTCAGTGTTTCCTCCTCTACCTCCGTAAGTGGACCAAAAAGGAAGTATTTTTTTGAATTGTCTGATAAGTGCAGTAGGAAGGGGTGTGATAAACTTTCCTGTGTCATCATGGACAAAGGAACTAAAAGAACAAAGTCACTATCACATTTATTAACAACCAGCATTGCTGTCACACCAGGGGAGAAGGATGATGTAAAGTGCAGAGAACAACCCCATCTTTCACTTTGTGAGAAAGCATTTCGAGCTCACGTTCAGAGAAGNTTTAGTATTCCTTTTCATTCAAAACCAGGCCTAGAATCACAGCTTCATCTGCAGGGCTGTGATGCTAGGCCTGGTTTTGAATGAAAAGGAATACTAAACTAGATTCTAGTTCATGGATTTTTTTTTCTTTTTTTTTTCTTTTTTTTCCGGTTTATCTTGCATTTAATTTGAAGTATTGAGCAGTTTCCCCAAAAATCCTATACTAAGAAGATCTACATGAGAAATACGCTTAAAAAAAAAAAACCCACAACCCAACGACAACAACAACAAACCCCTTTCTTCTGCTGCTGCTGCTAACACAGCCTATTATTTCCCAGTCTGTGTTTGGTTTCAACACTGTATAATCTCTCAGCTGCAAACAAGACCAAGACAGCTCTGACTTGAGCTACCCTATAAATGGTGCCAAATTCCCTGCCATGTATTTAGGTACAGGTGGTAAATAGGCTTTTTGGTTGGTTCATAGGTAATTCACAGGTAGTTTGATAGGGAAAGACAGGTTTGGACCAATGAGAAAAGAGCACTGTTAAAACAAACAAACAAAAAACAACCAACACATATTCTGAGGTTAATGTTTTAGTGTGATGCACATCATGTTTTTTTTCCTGTTTAGACACCTTCCTCCAATGGTACTTTTTATAACTAAGGGCCAAACCTGGACCACAAAGCACTGCACTAGCTCATATCATGTTAACACGTTGCACACAGGAATCCACACTTATCCTTTGCCATGGCATTTTCCAAGCACTCTATAGCATTTCTTTCTTCATCTGCACCAAGGCTGGAGCCTTTAGCTCCTGGGCTGTCCCGTATGAGTGAGGACTCCCTATCTAAACTAATGAATATGAACTGGATATGGTTAAATTTAGGCTAGAAGAGAAGATGTGGAAAAGTCTTCCAAAACAGATCAAAGCATGGGAGTGATGGGACCAAATGCAGATGCCTGCAGCTGAGCCCGTCCCCTTACTCTCAATGAAGAGAACTAAGCACCTCCCACGAATCACCCCACCCTAACAGAGGCATCTAAAATAGCTCAGATGAATCACAATCCACAGAGACTGATTTACACTGTAAGTGGTTAAAATTGGTTGAGATGAATACAATCAAACTCTCCCCTGACCCCTTCACAAAAACACAACTATCTGGTTTTAAGATGGAACAGGAGAGTTGTATGATGGCTATGACTGAATCAGAAGATACAAGGAGTCCACTGTATGCCAAATGGGACAATCCTTACAATAATCAGGAATAAGGGTTCTTCTGAGGGCTGGTTTCATCAGGTTTATCATCTCAAATAATACATTTCAAGGTTTCCTTTGAATAAAGTCAGCTTTCCACATGGTTATTTCCATAGGAGTGTAGATTGCTCATCCAGATCTTACAAAGACAGCTGATGATGGCAGGTTTCATTTGCCAAACTAATGGGGAAAGGCAGTAGGCAATGGAGGGAAAAGGTGGGGGGGTGTTCATGTTCTCTGGGCTTTGTGACCTGTCCTCCTTAACAAAGGCACAGGTTTGGGGGTGAGGTCTTTTTTCAATATAAAGATATACACATATAATATATATTTTAACAAAAGTCTGTGTGTGTTTTCTTTGGCACAAGTTAGATCTACATGGTAGTCAGTGGTGGACCTGCAGTGCATGCCAATACACATCCAATTAACTTAGCCATAGCC
>VWPW01020053.1:0-11718 GCA_013389825.1 Crypturellus undulatus
TCCAAAATACCTGCGAAGCCACCAACCAGGCTCCCAATTAGATGTGCTCGTGACACCAGATTTACTTGAAAAGACTGAACATGATAATACAGGTTAATTTTCAATGTGCGTGTGTTGAGATGAGAGCAGTTCCTAAGGTGAAGTGTGATGAATCTTGGACTTTGTTTTCCAGGTCACAGGAGCAGGGCTCTTCTTGGGAATGTGCTGCAGATTCGGCTGATTCTTTTCTTTTTTCAATTAGACATGCTCGTGACACCAGATTTGCTTGAAAAGACTGAACATGATAATACAGGTTAATTTTCAATGTGCGTGTGTTGAGATGAGAGCAGTTCCTAAGGTGAAGTGTGATGAATCTTGGACTTTGTTTTCCAGGGCACAGGAGCAGGGCTCTTCTTGGGAATGTGCTGCAGATTCGGCTGATTCTTTTCTTTTTTTTTCCTCAAACTTGATATCTCCTGTAGTTTTGGTTTAGGTTTTCTTAAATGACTGTGTGGGGATTAGCTGTGACCTTAAAGGAAGAAAAGAAAAAGTAAACGGGCATATGGTTAACATCAAGACACAAACCAGGAAATTTAGTGAGGATTGTGCTTTTTCCTAATTTTACATCTTTTTTTTTTTCTTTTTTTTTCTATTGATTGTAACCCATAAAACTTTTAACTACACTAACTGAAAGCACTTGTGAATTTGTAGTTAGAGCTGTTTGCTTGTTGTTTGTTAATGGAATTTGAAGAAGCTTCAAAAGCTGAGGAAACTCCTGCTTTATTTTCTTTCTACAGAAAAAACAAAACCAAGAGCTGCCAAAGGGGCTTTCTCGGGGTCGCTTTTCTGCGCGCTCCCTGCTCGGACGCAGAGGTGACAAAAGCAGAGGGTTTTGGTTGCGGGCTGGTGGGGGGACCTTGGTGCCACTGCAGATGCCACTGGGGTGGCAGCCCTCCGAGACGGACCTCCTGTCCCTCTTCTGCAAAGGCTTTTTGCAACTTAGCTCCTTCAGCGAAAAAAACAAACTCTATTTTTATATACATGGAATAGTTTGGCGTTTTTTGAGCCCCGAAGGCTTTTTGTCCATTTCTGCCGCCTCTGCTCTTGCGGTTTAGACCTTGTGCATTTTTATTCTTTCTGTGTTTTAACCCTTTCCCGGCTCCTGCTCTATTTTCGCTGCTGTAATGTGCAAAGAAGCACTTCCCTAGTTCCAAATGTGCTACAGAAAGTGTTTTGAGTTGGTTTTATTCCTGTTGTAGTCATGGTTATTCTCATTTCCTCCAGTTTCAGGGTAACTTCTCTTTTGCTGGCAGAGGATCGGTGTTTATGTGCAATAAATCATGACGTTTCACAGCTTCTCCTTTCAGTTACTCGCTAGGAATGACGGTACCATTTCCAAACACAAATGTTGTGAATTTAACGTTACTGTGTAACTTTTCCACAAGGATAAAAATTCAGGCATGAGAGGCTTCACTTCTTAAAGATAAATCCTTATTTAAGGAGAGAGGGATCCTTGTTTAAGGCCAAGCAATATGAGCATCCTGCTTCCAGTCTTGGAGTTGGGCATGTAAAGGTGGTTCAGAAGTGGATCCACTTTTGGCTCTCGTAGAATTGAGCATGTGGCACTGGGATATCGGAGTAGGTTGCTCCAGGGAATGCATCCTCGGGGATCCAAGGGAGTCGGCATTGCTTTTCCAGGAGCATCCCGGCTCCCGTCCTTGATCCTTGTTGTAGCAGGAGGCTCGTGTGTCCCTTGGACACGCCGCTGCTGCAGTAACTTTTGCATGGGGCCCTCGTGTCACTCGCACCGGGTGGCTAATCCCAAGCAAACGCTGTCATCGTTCCAGGAGCTGCATCACCTATGGAGTCAGGCTCTTCACCTTGACCTATAGCTTCCTATTGCCAGACCCTGACCTCTCAACCTTGAGACAAAAGTGGTGGTAATCAGATAAGGTAAAACATGAGTTTTTTTGTAAAGTGCTTAAGACTAGTAAATAAAAGTGTAACAGCTTCCTGGAACTGGGTGTGTTCTCTGCTGAGAGCTGCGGTTTAGATAAGTGTTGAGCAAGTATTATTCTTTACATGAAATGTTTGAAGGTTTTGGTTCTGAAAAGCAAGCGAGGGTTGGAAGAGTGTGTTGAAGTAATATTGAGCAGCTGAGAGCAGGAAGATTATGTTAAAATTAAGTAATATTGAGCAGCTCAGAGCAGTTAATCTCTTATAAGACTTGGAATGGAGTGAAGTTTGGAGAGGGAAATCTGTAAGCTTGGAAATTTAGGAGTTGATGTTTTTTAAACTGATTTTTTTTCCCCACGCACAGAGAGTAAGTCTAATTTTTAAGGTTTCTTGTGGTGGGCTGCTCATTCCAGGGAAATGGAAGGTTCCAGGTCCCTGGATTAGCAATGAAGGAGCACGTTAAATCTGTTGACCAAGGACACTTCACCTTGTCTTCTAGGCGCTGTCTTCAGCAAGGGAAGGATAATTGCAGGTAGAATGGAATTAGATGCCGATCAGAAAAGTGATTCAAGGTAGGGAAGAGGGATTCTTGTTACTGCAGGAGCTGGAGGTTGTTTATGGGCTGATGTTCCTGTAGGAAAGGATCTACCGAGGAGGAACGCAGCGGCACTTGGAAAGAAAAGGGCAGATCTGATCACGCCGTCGCCTTCGCTTCCGATCTGTAACTGTGCTGCTTTGCCCTCAGACGTTTCCCACAGCTATTTGTTTTCCAGAATGTGAGTGTATCCAGCAGTGCCTCCCTGACCTCTGTTAGTTTGGATCAGCTGTGCGTGGGAGACCCAAAAGCCTGCAGAGGAGCACGCTCGTCCTCTGGGAAACAAACGGATGATCAAAACATCATCCAGGAGCGGTGTTTTGTGAACACAGCGGTAGTTTTATCCCCCAGTTTCCCCTGCAGCCCAGTGCACTGAGTTTGGCTTCTAGAAACCCTGCGTCCATCTCAAATCCACCCTTCGGGTTGCACTGCGTGCGCCCTGCTCGTTTGAATGCATTCCCACCCTCTCAGAGCTGCAGCGTTGACTGGAAGGAAGCTCTGGAAAGTGTGGCCACGGAAAGGCTGCTAGGGAAAAGGTGGATTTCTTTGTTCTGGTGAGTCTGCAGCCTATTCAGCGTGTGCTAAAGCATAAATCCTGCCCCACATCCCAAAGCAGCTTGCTGTAAATATCCTTCTGGGAAAAGGAGGAAAAAAATGACATTTTCTGCTGATTTACACTGCAGAGGTGCTATGCCAAATGCATTTGTCAGTGCTCAAATCTGTGGCGTTACGGTCTTTTGTAGCAACTCGTTGAGGTTAGAGAATTTTCTTTAAAGACTGATCTGTAACTGCGCGTGCTAAATAGCCGGGACGCTTTGCGAAGACATCAACAGAATGGAAATAGAGGCAGGATTTTAAGCCTAGGACACAGCTGAAAGGAGGGTTTTACATTTGTTGGCTTGGATCTAACGGGGGCCGCTGTCCCTGGCAGCGGCGGCTCTGCGTCGCAGCTGGGGCCGCCCGGCTGCCAGCGCTCGGTCGTGGGACGCGCGGACTTTGGAAGAGCAGCCTGGTGCTTTAGAGCTGTAATTATCCTCCAGCAGCCCCGCGGGGCACGAGCCCTTCAGCTCACTGAGGACAAGGAAGGGCTCCAGAATATTGGCTAAACTGGCTGCGTCCGAGCTGCAGCTGGTGGCTGCTCGACTTGAATGCAAAGTGGCGGCTTTGTTCGCTGCGGGGAAGGTGCCCAAAGCGGTGCCGGGGCCGACCCCGTGCAGCTTGGGTGGCTCATTGGGATGGAAGTCGCCTCCTGCGGGCAGAGCCAGGCGGTTTTCCAGCCCGTGCTCCGACTGCGGAGCTCAGGGCGACCAGGCAGCCCTGCGCCCCCCAGGTTTGGGTTTTGGGGCTACTTTTGAGGCCGTAAAAGGCCCTTGGGATTGCGGACCTGCAGGTGAAGCAAGGGAGAAGAATTCGCCTACTTTGCACTGCTTCAACTAGTCAATATTAGGCTTAAAAAAGCAGCACTTCTGACTGATCAGAAAATGCCTTTTCTCATTACTAATTAAACAGTTAATGTCCTCTGCATTATTATCCCACCCTCAGCTTTTCTTTCTAGGGATCTGGGATGACACCTACTAGAGGCTCGAAGGAGCGATTAACTCTTACATTTCTTTAGCATTCTAGAAAAGAAAATGTTCTTTATCAGCAGAGGTGCGTATTTGTGAAAACTAAAAAGTGTGACAAATGCTATTCTGGTGACAAATGCTATTGCGGGGCTGTCTGCAAGTGTTTCTCACCTTTGCTCTGTTCCTCCTTGGCAGTGCTGGCGAGGCACACAGCTCAAAATAGCAGCAGGGGCCGGGATGGAGCATCGCCGGGTGAGTTGTTGTCAGTCACGGGAGCACAAATCCCATCCCACCTGCACACGAGTGTTCCTGAAATAGAAGAGGGCTGAGAGCCACGGGAACAGCGGGATAGTGCCGCTCCGGGCCTCGCTTCCCGCACCGGGAGCGCCGAGGTGCTGCGTTGAGCTGTGCTCACACAACTGCTTCCCATTCCCGGCAGTAAACACCAGCCGGGAGCGCTGGATAACGCTGTATTTGCTGTTGTTCTGTAGGTGAAATACGATCCGTCTGCAGGCAAGACTCAGGCTTTCGTTTACCCTTGCGATAAGCGCGGTGACCAAATCCCCAGGGAAATTGTGTTAGCCTTAGATTAGCCCAGGATGGCCAGGAAAAGACTGGGGAAAACTGGTGGAGGGACAGGAAATGTTGTGTCAGGCTTAAGGAGCTAATGACCCGCGGCGGAGGAAGCTCGTTAGGAGGTGAGGGTGGGACCGGCACACGAGCTGACACCCTGGGGGAAGGTACCAAAGTCCAACGTCTTCCCGGACTCCCGACCGTGCGAGGGGTGTCAGGATCCAGGTTCTTCCTTGCACACAAATTTATTTCTCTAGTTCCTGAGTCTGAGAAGCCAAGGACTCCCGAGTGCAATTGCTTTTCTTGCACAGAGGGAGCAAATTCAGGAAGTTCTGACGTTTAACGGCTTCTCCTCGGTTCACTAATGTCATCCTTGAAGCTGTTGCTCACTGCACAGATCAAGCCGTACTCCCTCCTGTTTTTCCTGTCCATGCTGCTGCCATATGTTTTAATTCCAGGTTCAAATTCCCGCATGGACTGATAGGATGCAGTTTGCTGAAGCACAAGGTAGATCGAGGGGGTTGGATTTGGGCTGCTAGCAGAGGGACTTGGTTGGGACTTATTTACGAGTTACCCAAATGCAAAATAAAGCAGCACCCTCGGGCTGAGAACTTGGCGTCCGCTCCCTGGTGCAACAGGAGCCGCTTGCAGCGTTTCAGCAGCGCGAGGAGCTTCGCTCTGAGCTCTCGTTGCCTTAAAAACGGAGCCGGGGAGGGAGCCCCGTGCTCAGTCCCCGCTGGCCCCAGTGCTCAGGGAACAGCTTGTTCTGCAACGTGCTCAGCAGCTCGTCGGGGCCCCCGGCTCCCGCACGGCTGCGCCGGAGCAGCTCGTGTTCCTGCTGCCCCGTTGATGTTCAGTCTCCGGGACAACAGATTCCAAGAGCTTCCCAAGTCTCCCATCGTGGATTTTTTTTAGGAGCGCCAACATGACAATAACGAGGCAGTTGAGATTCCTCAACACCAGATTAGCTGGGAAGCAACTATTGCTTCTTAAGGAGCTTTTGAGAGCTTTTCATCAAAGATACTAAAAAAGGGCAAAGTCTTATTCTAAGTACTTTCAAGATATGTATTTTGAAAAGGCTATTTTGGTGACGCTCTCAAGCACAGCGTAAAATCTGAGGGGTTTTGCTATAAACAAAAACTTGGAGAGTAAGTAGTGGTAAACGGTTTTGTTAAGACCAATGAAACAATGTTCAGCTGCAGGAAGCGCACACAGATGTGAGGCCAGGCTGCTGCTCTCTTTATTTCTCTTTTTGACTTGGATTTTGNTGCACAGATGTGGGGCCAGGCTGCTGCTCTCTTTATTTATTTCTCTTTTTGACTTGGATTTTGAGCCTTTTTCTTACACCGTGCCCGTCTGACCAGCTGTGCAAACGAGCCGTTGTGGCACACGAGGCCGTCCCTCATCTTTAAGGGCAGTGGCAGCCTAAAATGCCCTGATTTGGGTGAGCTCGCCTGGCCGTGCCACTTGCAGCGCGCTAGAGCAGGCGGCCTCGCTGCTTGGGTCTGAAGAACAAACAAATGCCTCTTTCTAATTCTAATTTATACCGTTTCCTGAGAAACTGTCCCCTCTGCAGGGGAAACGGGGAGAGCCATAACAGGAACAAGCAACCACCGCGCGCTTCCTGGCGACTGCAGTGACTGTTGACTCGAAATGCATCGTTGTGTATCACTAGCTGACTTTTATCTAGGGTGTTTTTTGCTGTTAATGATTAGACATTAAACAGTTCCCCGTAGAAACGAGCTGTGCAGCGACTTGCCCTTGCAGGGTTTTCGGCGCCTGGTTTTGCCCTGTTGCCATGAAAACAGCCGGAGCAGCAGGAGCGACGGAGCTTTTGCCCTGTGGCCTGTTGCAGCAGCAGCCTTTGCTGCCGGTGGCCTGTTTTTATCTCAACTTAAAAGCAAGCTAAGCCTGCAGCAGCTCGCGGCGTGCTCCTACCTGCAATCATGTTAGTATTGCGTATTCCCGTTGTGCTTTCCGTTGTTGAGCATTCCAGCATGGATCAGATCTTCTCCTAATTGCTAGAGAGGGTTTCGCCGGCTGCCGTGGCCCCGGAGCAGTCTCGGTAGCCCTGTTTCCAGCGTGGACTTTCCGTCCTGGAGGTGCTGAAGTCGCCTGCAGCAATCAAACACTCCAGGAGTAACCGGGGAAGCTTTGGACGCGCTGCGGTGGGAACGTATGGGTAAATCCCGGTGGCACTGAGGTCGGTGACAAGGCTCGCCTGCCTTCAGCGCTGCCAGGCTTTTACCAGGGGGCTTTCAAATGCATCACTTAAACATCGTGGAGTTTCCTGAGCAAAGACTAATTAGTCACGAAGCTGTAACCAGGCCTGGGCAGTCCTCTGCCCTCCGCTGAGCTCTGCTTTCTGCTCTTTAAGACGTGAGGACTAACGTATGCAGTGGCTTAAACCCGGGTAATGCTGTGTGTCTCAGTGTGTGTCACAGCTGCCCATGGCCATAGTGGGGACAAGGACCCTTTGCACAGCCCTGGGTCCTCCTGTTGGCCCCGCTGCCTTACTGCCTTGCCAGAGCCCCTAGATCCTTCCCCATAAATCCATACCCAAGATCTTGGTTGTCCTGTAGCTCGTTTATGAGACGTAGCCAAACTTCTCATTTGCTCTTGCAGATTTTTTATTATCTCTCACTTGACAAAGGAATCCAATGCGGCAATTTTCCGAACCTAAATAGTGATGCTGAATGACTGAATTTCTAACTCCCCTTTAACTTGTACTTAATTTAAGCGTGTGGGTTTTTTAATTTGATCATTGCGGTGAGGAACAAAAAATGAAATCCTGCAGAGGAGCCTTCCTCTTTAGTTAAATTTGTCGTTGTCACTCCTTTCCTTTGACTTTCATGAGTTCTGCAGGCTATTTTTCTCCAGTTTCTTTTGTTGTAAGGCTGCAATATAGAAGCTACATCTTTAGAGAAACACAATGCGCGTGTGATGGCTTTCTTGCCTTGGCGGCATCATTGTTGTCAGCATATGACAAAGAGCAGGTGATTGATGGCTGACTAAGCACTCCAAACACTCCTTCCCCCTTTGTGCACCCCGTGGCATTTTGTCTTTTGCACAGGCAGGCTCCGGCGAGCGGCGTTTTCCGTGGCGATGGAGCCATCTTCAGACCCAAATCTGAATTACACAGACTGGCGCTCTGTCCTCGTGGTGTTACCCGCAATGGCCAAGTCTAACCTTGTTCAAATGAGGAGGAAATTGTGCTTTTTACTACTGTCCATGTAAAGAGGGTCTTTGTAGACATACAGCTAGTTTCTTCATCAAAAGAATGCTGGGGCTGGTCGCTTTAAAACTCGATGCAGCAAGTGTTCCCCGCAGTAATGTTTTCATTGCTGAAAGCTCTTTTTTTTTCCTTTCTTTTAGGGCAACTGTCCAAAGCCAGAGAAAGCATCTGCCTTTGCACTAAAGACAACACCTTGAGCCCTCCCTAAACAGGTATGTTTTGCGCAACAGCGTGCCACAAAGTCATCCAAAATATCCGTCCTGCCTCACTGATAATGTTTGAAGTCGTATCCTCGACTCTCTAACGCGGTCGCCTCTTATGGGTTGAGCACCTGAGTGGCACCTGAGTGGGCAGCAGGGTGCTTGANGCTAACGCGGTCGCCTCTTATGGGATGAGCACCTGAGTGGGCAGCAGGGTGCTTGACCACAGCTGTGCTCCCAGCTGTGCGTTCTGCTCCTGGAAAGATCATGATTCCCAAGGAAAGATTAGGACATGCGAGAAGGTTGCTTGTGTAGCGCCCTCGGGAAGGGCTGCCTCTTGCTGCCCTGTGCATCAGAACTGGCCTCTTTTATTTCCTTGCCCTGTGCAGAGTCACAGTGACCACAGCGATCGGTTCTGCACGCTCTGTGCTTTCAGGCACTACATACCCTCAGAAGTACCTTTTTCAAAACCAGGGCAATATTTGAACTCTCCTTTATGTCTAGAGGCGCTCGGAATTGGTGTGCTGTGCTCAGCCTGCCCCCTTGTTGCTCATGGGGAGATTTCTTAGGCATCTGTGTTCTAAGGCTGTGTTTCTCAGGGGGCTGATCAATAAATTCTGCCTAAACTTCAGACATCTTAGCTGTAAAAATTGGAACTTTCAACTACTAGTAGAGGGGCTATATTTCCCAGCAGTAAATTAGGTTCTCTGGCCTTTGCAAAGGTAATAGTTTTTTTTTTTAGCTCAGGGTTTCAGATGGAGACAACTCCTGTCTCCTTGCTGAGGAGGTAAAGTATGAAAGTCCATGTCTGTGATTTAGATGATCAAATTCCTTTTGATTTCAGTCGGATATTAGGTGTCTAAAATTACCCAAGGTCACACAGAAAAACAATTTTCCCATGTAACTGTCACCTGTAATTCAGACTTTTTCCCCTGAATTCCATTCTCGATGATGATTTTTAACACAACAGGGTATCACCCGTCTTTAGATGCTATCATATACCCCATGATAGGCACAGCTGGGCTGTGCATTATCTGCCTTACAATTCCAGGTGAGAAGATTAAAGTTTTGATAGGGTTATCTAAAAGTGCCTGCAAGGTTATTAGTTAAAACTGCCCTACCTTGGAGCAGCTCTTCCAGCAGACGCGCGCTCCGTTCCTCAGCGCTGCAGCAGGGAGCTTTAGCACCGTTGCTCATTGTCTCTTGCACAGACGATATTTTTTAAGCGATGCCCTTAGCGTGTTGGTCTCCAGTGCCCTTTTCCCAAGACTGGTTTCGCGTTTTGGATCCGGAGTAAAACCTCCAAGAGAGGGCAGTGCATCCCCGAGCACAGGACAACTCGGCATGTGCAAACGGCAGCGGCGGCTGCCAGGCACGATCCTGCTCGTGCTCTGAGAAGCAGCAGGATTCTCCGGCAAGATGAATAATTGCAACTCCCTGAAACAATTTGCAGTGAGTAATTGACTGGCACCCTCATTAACAAATGCACTAGGAGCTGTGTGTCACCATGTGACTGTCTGTCCTTTCCCCGCGTGGTGGCAGGGGTGGGACAGTGGCTTCCTCTTGCCTCACTTTCCTAAGGAACGTCCTCGGGCTGCGCTTCCTTGCGTCATTTTGTCCTACTTTTCGCACTTGGCCTCCCCTCCGCGAGAGGAGGGACGTTCGTGGGGTTAGCGCAGAGCCTTGCCGTGAGTCGGAGGGAACTGGAGAGCTAATTTAAAACAGAAGGAAATTGGGGAGAAAAACAACAACAAAGGAAAACTGATGGAGACCTCTGGATTTCCGTATTGTGTTAGGAATCCAAACAGGAAATGCTTATGCCGATCTTTGCCTCAAAAGCAGATCTGGTTGCTCACTAACGAGGCAGTGTTTTTGGAGGGGGTGCCTGCATCTCCCCTCCCTGGGCTTTTTAGCAGGTTCCTGAGGTCGGATTTAGGAACAAATTGTCCCTGCTAGATTTGGGTTCTGTTGTCGGGAGCTGTTCGTAAGTGCTTTGGTTGTCAGCTCTGCAGGGTGAGTAACGAGCAGGTCGTTGCTGCTACAGAACATGCACAACAGCTCCCTGTTCTTATTTATGAAGCAATTTTTAATGTTATAGGAAGGCAGCTTTATTGGTGACTTACCTTTGCAGAAATAATACTGCCCTGGCCTAGTATTCACTGATACATCGAGAGCATCCTGTTTTCCCTGGATTCATTAACACATTTATTTCATTTTCTTGCTAATTGCCTAGACAAAATTGCTTGATAGTCTCCGGAAGATAGGGCACTTATATAAAAGCACATTGAAATCACCTCAGAAGTTGCTCTGAGATAAAAAATGTATCCCAGGAGAAGCATCCACATTGAAAATGAAACGATTAACCTTGCTTCTAAATCCTTCCTAAGGAAGATATTTGTCTTCATTTCTTTTTCATTTTGTGTGATGGCAGAATAAGGTAGAGGCATAGAGCAATACAGAAGTTCCTTCATGTCCCTGACATCCTCCAAAAAAGGAGGGTTTTAAAGTGTGCAGCAGCTTAGCAGCTGCTTGGAACAGGAAGAGGAGCTGAAAAAATATCCCCCTGCATCAGCAAGGGAGAATCCATTACACTGGAATTTATAATTCTGGAAGCACAGATGGATTGCTGGAATTTATAATTCTTCAAGTGCCATCAGATCCATCATAAAAGTGTCCTGGGAGGGGTATAGATAAATATCTTTACTACCACAATGCTTAGGTTTAGCCTCATCAGAAATATATTGTCACTGGTTTGATTTATTTAAAGCAGCTGGAGCAATTTGGAAAAAAAAAAAAAGATTTTATTAGGAATAAATTTTATAAATAAACATTGTTCACTGCAGTCTCTCAGTTTGTTGTTCTCAATCAGAACTCTGAAAGGAGGAAAAGGTGATTTTTTTTGCAGGGAAACAAAAGTGAATTGGAAAGTTCAGAAACACCTAGTGTATCTCCTAGCAGAAGAGGAGTGTTGCTATAGCACATTCTTGTTCCATTAGTGTTTGTACATTTCAAAACTTGATTTTCCAAACAGTTTTAGGAAATTGGCACCCTGCAAGTAAAGCCTTTTAAAAATAGCTCTCTCCTGAAATAAGTCCTGTTATTTCCATGGACTGGTGGCTTGAGTGTTTTCCTGGCTCTCTGCAGCCTTGGAAGTGTTTGACAAGATCCCTCTAAGCAGAGTTGTGACCCCAAATATTTACCGAGGAATTAGTTTGTCTTTTTAAGAATGAACTCGTGCAAATGGAATGCTGCTGCCTACGAAGTTTATTTAAAACTTTTTCCTCTTTTTGCTCGGAGGAAAAACAAAGCCCGGGTGGGAATGCACGGTGGGGAGGCAATTCCCCAAAGCGGGTGCCGCTCGGAATGTGCTTTGGAGGGACCTGGAAGTGGCGGGCTGGTTGGATTGGTTCTGCTCGATGGTGTAAGTGGGTTTGGAGGAGTGCTGATCCCTGGAGGGGATCCCTGAGGATTGCACCGGGAAGGCCCATCTTGTTCTCCTCCAAACCTTCCCTTTTTAGGGCTTGCGAGAGGTTCCCGAGCAGGCTGCCAGGACAGACTTCCCAGCGACTTGGCAGTTAGCAAGGCGCTTCCAAGAGCAAATGTGCCCTGGCCGGG